>CM056057.1:114931961-115099461 GCA_029574335.1 Rana kukunoris
GTTTGGCGGTGGTTTGGCTGGGGGCCAGGATGCTGTTGACTCTCCGGAGGCCGGAAGACGGTCCCCCCTCAAGGGGCTGGGGAGGCCATCCCACCCCTCTTCCGGGGCAGGGGGCTGGAGGCTGGTCCTGGTTAGGCTGGAACACAGGAGCTCTGGGAAGACAGGTCTTTCTCTCCTCTCAGCAGGAAGCAGGAAATGAGCTCTGTGGGAGGAGCCGGAACTACTGCCTAGTGGGAGGAGCTGGCACTGAGACCGAGGAGGGGTAATTTTTTATTATAAAAACTACGAACAAAAGGTTAACAAAATATATAAATTAAACAAAATAACTAAATAAACCAAATAAACACAAAAACAAACAACAAAACACAAACCATCAAATCACCGACCTCCACCCACCAAGAAATAACTATAAAGAAAAAAAAAAAAAAATAGCTCAGAAATAACAGGTATTTACAACAGGGCTCATGGTACAAGAGAAAGTCTTTATAGTCCATCAGAAAAGTTGCCCAGATCATTGCCAAAAAAAAAAAAAAAAAAACCACTTTAAAACGGCTCACTGGTACAGTAGGGAGATATTTAAAGTCCATAGAAACCACTACTGTCCAGGATCATCCGCCAACCACACACACCCCCACCATTCACAACCAACAAATACCTTACAAACCACGTATGAGCAAGAACATGATAGTCAGACATGTCTGTAGCCTTATTTCAAAAAAAATACCATAAACAAAATCTAAGGGGGTGAAAAAGGATAGATGCCCCTACCCATGGAGGGGGCAGAGCCGTGACCTAAGGGGGCTGGAAGAGGAACCCCCTCCATAATGGGCACACCTCTCAGGCCGACCCTGCTCCTTTCCAGATCCCGCACCTTCACCAACTCCCGAAAGATACCGCCACCACCTCATGCACAGGCAGGATTTTGTCCCTAGTGGACACCAAACACCGAGCGTGCCAAGTGTAATAAAGCACAACTAGGCTGACTAAATAAAGTGACGATAACTCAAATCCCCTGCGGACCCCCAAAATCACCATACACTCGCTCAGCATAGGTCAGGGCCGGAAGGCGGGGGTAGCCAATGGCCCCCCTACCTTCGTAAGAACCTCCATGTTGAAGGGACATTGGACCAGAAAATGGTCCTGGTCTCCAATGTCCCACCACATTCCTGACGGGGGCAGTCCCCTGTCCCCAGGTTCCTGTATTTGAGATTCGCACGGACATAGAGTCGTCCATGGAACGACCTCCATGCGAGATCCCAAAATTACTTGGAATTCTAGAAGAATTCAAGGGGCTAGCCCCTCCGTGAGGACCCTCTCAGGGGCAGTCCCTCAAAAGACAGGGGCTTCAAAATGTCCGAGGCCATGACCCTCAGGTACAGCTCCCGCCGACCCAAAGAGCCCATCCAGGGCAGTTATCCGCCACTGCCTCAGTACCTTTAATGCCAGGGGGACATAGGAAGGGAGATACCCATGCAATCTCTCAGATCGCGGGCCTCCCCCCCTCCCCCCACTGCCTCAAGAACAGCAAGAGCCAGTCCTTGCATGAACACTCCCACCAGGGAAGGCTCGTCCACAAATATGGACTGCAAATTGTATTTAACAAGATGGTGACAAAGAACACCACGGGTTGACCATGTCCAACCACCTTGCCGTCGCTGGCGGTATGTGACCTCCCTCTTGATCAGGTCAGTCTGCTTCCCACAAACAGCAGAAGAACAGACCATAGACCCGAGCATAGAGAGATGCTGGCAAAAGACCACACATAGCTTACAAAGAGAAACTCAGGCAATAAGTACGTCTTGACCAAGCTTACCCTTTCCCTCAGGGAAAGTTTCCAACCTTTCCAGGCCTTCACCTTCCGAGTGGCACTCACCAGCCTGCGTCCCAGTTTAGCTTGGGATAATCACCCGGGCCGAAATGAATGCCAAGAACTCGAATCTCTGGTACGGGCGTGGGGAACACGTCCGGAAGGGGGAACTGCTCCCCTCCTTCCCCACCAGAAAAACCTCACTCTTGTCCCAATTGGACCAGCGAGCCTGACGCCTCAGGAGTAGCAACCCGATCTGGGACTCCACATAATGGGCCTCCTCACGACCAGATACCACCACCGAGACGTCGTCCGCATAGGCCACAACCCTCACCGCCGAAACCGGACCCCCGACAGGTCCCACCGGAACCCCCCCCAGACGCCCGCAGTCTAGCCTCCTTACGAAGGGGTCGACCGCAAAGATGTACCGGAGGGGGCTCAGCGGGCACCCCTGCCGGACGCCGAGTCCACGGCAAAGGCCCGGCCCACCCAACCGTTGACAAGAGGGAAGCTCTCAGCTCCCCTATACAATACCTGCAGCCAATCAACGAATTGATCAGGCAGACCGATCTCCTCAGAAGCAGCCAAAGGTACTCGTGGTTCACCCGATCAAACGCCTTAGCCTGATCAATGCAAGCAGATACCGCTCGCTGCCATCAGCCCTGCACCTTTCCACAGCCTCGGACGCTCAGGACGGCACTAAAAGTGCCCCGGCCAGGAATTGTGCAGTGCTGAGGAGGGAGACAGCATCCTGCCCGCAAAGCAGACAGACGTGTAAACAAGATCTTTGCCAGTATCTTCCTATCTGTGGTAAGAAGGGCGATCGGACGCCAAATTCTCCACCACAGACGGATCTTTCCCTTTGACAGTAGGATCAGAGCTGACCTTCTATTGAGGGAGGCAGCAGGCCATAGGCCAAACATTCGCTAAACACGTCCCTCAGATGAGGAGCCAAGAGGCTCTTAAAGGTTTTGTAGAACTCGGCCGTGAGCCCATCGGGCCCAGGTGACTTTTTAGAAGCTAAAGAGCTAATAGCCTGCTCAACTTCAGCTACCGAGATTCTTTCTGTCAGAGAGTCAGGAGGTCAGACCCCACTTCCAGCGGGGTCTCATCAAGGAATTCCCTGACTTTCTCCATGTCTAGAGGCCGCTTCTTCAGGAGGTCCGAAAAGTGGTCTCTGACGACACCCAGGATCCCCGATCTGGACCGGACCAGAGATCTGAGGCATCCTTCAGGCCATGTACGACCTTCGACTTTGCCACCTCACACACAGCTCCTGTAGGGATCAGGAGAGATAAACTTCCCATAATCCTCTCAAAAACCAGGGAGGCGAGACGGTCGTACTGACACTCCTTCATCTGCGCCTTCAGACCGGATATCTGTTCTGAGAGCCCCCAGAGGACACCAGGCGTCAAGCTGCCTGCGTAGTCTCTGGTAAGCTGTTACTTGGAAGCTGCCCTGTACCCAGAGATTTCCCGGAAAAAGTCGCCAGACCTCTTTTTAACTATTCCCACCACTCAAGGCGGGAGCAGTTGCCCTCAAGGAGCGAGGTTGGCCCAGGAAGAAAACCTCATAGGCTTCCCTAACCTCAGGATCCTCCAGTAGCGACCCATTCAGGCGCCACAACCCCTCCTTTCTGAGGAGTGTCAGCGACATTCAGGGCCACAGATACCATACAGTGATCGGAGAACTCTACCGACTGCAGCTCTGGAGCCGAGCAGACAGAGTCCTCCTTTAAAAAAAACCTATCTAATCTACTCTTACTACTACCTCGGGAAAATGTGAACCAGTGAGGTTGGGGAGGTGACGAACGTGCACATCCACCAACCTGGCCTCCTCACTACGTTATTCAAAAAATACTATCATATCCAGAGGGTTGGCGGCACCTGCCCGGTCTTTGGGCCTAGTGATCATATTGAAATCGCCCCCAAAAATCACCTGCTGGGACGTAAAAAGATAAGGCTTAACCGCGTAAGGAGGCTCCTCTTTCCCTCCTAGTTTGAGGCCATAAAAATTTATGAGCCGGAGGAATTGCCCCCTCACGACAGCGTCCACCACCAGACATCTACGATCTCCACTTCAATCCTCGCCGGAAAGCCACCGGACCAGTCTTAAAAAGGACCGCAACCCCACTGCAGGGCTCGGCCGCAAGAGACCAGAGGGAGGGCCCACATCTCACTCCTCTTTGCTAGATGCCTCTCTGCCACAGATGCCAGCCAGGTCTCCTGCAAACAACAAAATGTCAGCTTCAACACGGCTGAGAAAATCGAAGGCCATAAAACGAGCTCCGCAGAACGAATACTTGCGACATTAATGGTCGCAAGCCGTATTGGAGAGGGTACCGCCATCAGAATGATTGAAAGTGGTCATGTCTCCTTCATACTACAACACAAAAAAAATTTACTATATCTACACTTTCCTCCTCCTCTGAGCCCGAGGAGAGAGGAGAAGATACCAAACGGGTTCCCAGGGACACCCCACTTCGTGCCCCTGGGGGAACCCCACCCTTCACTGGGGACTTCCCGCCCCAGATCTGGCAGCCTTCCCCTTCTTCTTTTTGCGTCTCACCTGCTCCCACTCCTGCCACCTCTCCGAGATGACTACACCACCCCTCCTCGGACCCGCTGCTCGAGATTTCCCTCTTGGATGAGGCTCGAGCAGCTTCCATCTCCATGGCCACAGGGCCAGAGGAGGACTCTGGGTCCAGAAGGGGGGGGAATGGAAGAGGCAGGAGGGGGGCCAGAGACAGGGGAGAGGACAGGGGGGGGACCAGACTTCGCTGGACGGGAAGAAGAAGGGGAAGGGGGGGGACGGGACTTGGGAGGGGGGGGACGCGGGGGGGGGTACGAGGAGGGGAAGATGAGGGAGGAGGGCATGGGGAAACAGATGGAGGGCCTGGTGGATGGGGGGGCAATGCTGAGGAGGGGGAGAGGGAAGGGGGGATGGGGATCGGCCCTGCAACATTAGGAGAGGAAGGCCCTGGCCCCGGACCCTCAGGCCCGGGACCCCCAGGCCTCCCCGACTCCTCCCCACCGGCTCCGCCTCCGGAGGATCGGGAGCCTCCTGGCCAACCGAGCCCGTGTCCCCCGGGGGGGGAGCCCACGCCCACGCCTGCTCCGCCTTCTTTGAGGCAATGGGCCTGTTGGTCCCTCGGAGTAGTACTAGGGGCTCCAGGATCCCCACCCCCCCGGCCATCACTCGCCGGGGGGCTTCGGCCGCTCCCGGCCCGGGAGGTCCCCCCCCTGAGGAAGAACCCCGATATGCTTTGGGACACCTGCTAAATGGGTGCCCCATCTCACCACACAAGTTGCAGCATATCTTCCCACATGACTCGGACTGGTGGCCAAACTCGTGGCCACCGGCCACATCTGACCACCGTGCAGTCCGAGCTCATGTGGGTCGGGCTGCGCACTTGAAGCAACGACGGGGCTGTCCGGGTAGAACGCCAGGATCCGGTCTCTGCCTAGAAAGGCGCTGCAGGGAGGTGGGCAACACTGTTGCCCTCCCTCTTGAGCCGGATCTGGTCAACCAAGCCCCGGTCCAGACCCGCGCTCATCAAGGTTCTTCCTCAGGGGGGTCTGCAACTGCCCGTACCTCCCGAGCCGGTTGGCAATGTCCTCCGGAGGGAGCGACTCATTCCTCACCAGGATGGTGATGTTCTTAACCTCCTCCTGCCTGGAGATGGGAATGAGCCTGTACCTCTTCCAAGGGTCAACGCCCCTCACCAACCCAAAGCGGTGATAAGCGTTCCATACACACGGGAGTGACAAAACTTATATCAAACTCCCGTGTGTTGGTGGGATGGATGACAGCAAAAAGGTCATCCACCCCAAAACCCAAGGAGAGTACCAGGCCCACCACCTCACCTCGAGCGGGGCAGGGGTCCGGACCCTCGTACCGAAGCTGGACAACATTCCTACGCCTCCTCTCTGGACCACCTGTACCCCTCGTCCACGCCGACCCCTGCGTCCTCTCCTGGTCAGCAGGGGGGGCGCGGAAATTCTGGGCGCCAAACCGGCTGTACAGGTGGTCCAGAGGGGCACGAGAGCCCAACACCTGGGCGAAAGAGCGACCCCCCTTTAGGGCAGACAATAAGTTGGCCTCCGGAGACCCCCGAAAGATGTTCTCCGGAAGTGGGGCACCCCCCTCAGCACCCCCAGAAGTGGGGGGGGACGGGGGGGGCCCCATCCCTGCCGGTGGTGTTGCACCCACCCCCGCTGATATACCCTGACCACCCTGACCCACCACCTTTGGCCTGACTACAGGCTCCCCCCCCCCGGGACCACAGCAGAGGGGGGGTACCACCCCACCAAACTCCCCCACCCAGACCCCTCCGCGACCACACCAGCCCCTTGGGACTCCACCTGTACTGGGGGGAGCCCCCCTGGGACCCCTCCAACTGCCGGATATAATCATATGCTATACAGTCCACTGGGAGGGGTCCCACCTGACTTTCCCCCACCCCGCCTGTGCTGCAGGGAGCCCCTCGGGGCCTGTGGCAGTGTCCATGGGGACCTGGGGGGGTGGCAGCTTACCGTCCAATTTACCGTCCTCACCGTCTCTGTCCATCTCCTGCCGGGGGTGCCTGGAGGTGCCTGCTGCAGCGTCCGGGGCTGGGCACCCCTGCACCCCCGGCCTCTCATCCCCCAGGTCCCCCTGAGCCCCCACCGACCACCGCAAACTCGCGGGGGGGGGCACTTCCGGTCGCGGGACGGGCACTTCCGGTTTCGGTCCGGTCACTTCCGGTTCGGTCTGGTCACTTCCGGTTCCGGCTGGGGCATTCGGTTCGGCTGGGGCACTTCCGGTTCTTGGGCGGTCACTTCCGGGTCGTGCCGGTCTACTCCACCCCCAACAGCCGGCGCCATCTTGGCCACACTGCACACAAGCTGGGGGTTTACCTCCAGATGACCGCAGCACAATGCCTCCACCATGTGTCTGCCTCTCTCCCGATGACATAGCAGCCGCAGGAGCAGTCCCTGGCCTTTCCATGGCCAGATCCTCCCGCTCCACTGCAAGCTGAGGGGTCATGGAAGCCGACACATGGCGGGCTTCAGCTGTGGCAGTGCGACCATCCTGGGGGGGAGCCTGGGTATGCTGACCTGAAGATGGCGGGGGGGGGGGGTACCGCCGGCGGCACCTGGGCCCGGCGACCTCCTGGATCACTGGACTCCCCGGACTTCGCAAACCCCCCAGTCCCTTCCACGGACCGAGGGATCGGCTCCCGGGAACCCTCCCCAGGTTTTATGGCCATACTGGGCCCTGCACCACCGGCACTCGCCCCCCCCCCCCACTGCACCCAGGCTCCCCTGACACTCCTGGCGGTTTGGGGGGTTGGGACCCCTTCTTAGACCGCCCGCTCCTCCTCGCTGCCTGGCTCCCTTCCCGGTTGGCCTGCTGGAGGGTCCTCCGGAGCTCCTCTAGGAAGTTCATCTCTCCAGCCCCACGTTGGCAAAAGCCCCCCAGGTATTCCATATTTCTTTTACTTCTAGTCCTAGGGTGGTGATGGCCCCCTTGAATTCAGATCTCTTATTACTGGAGCACCTGTCCTCTTTTCCCTCAGGCCTGCGAGAGTAGTCATCTTTTCACGCAGGCCTGAGATATCCTCACCAGCAGGGATTTGATTTTATCCCGCCTCTTCTGGTTCTTGCTTCATTCTCACCTGGCTGAGGGGCTGTCCAGTCTGAGAGACCCTCCTGGGTCTCCAGGAAGAGACGGTCCTCCCTGCTGATGGTGGTGGCGGTGGTCTGGCTGGAGGGCAGGTGCTGTTGACTCCTCCGGAGGCCGGAAGCCGGTCCACCTCCGGGGCTGAGGGAGGCCATCCCACCCCTCTTCCGGGGCAGGGGGCTGGAGGCTGGTCTGGTAGGCTGGAACACAGGAGCTCTGGAAGACAGGTCTTCTCTCCTCTCCAGCAGGAAGCAGAATGAGCTCTGTGGGAGGAGCCGGAAACTACTGCCAGTGGGAGGAGCTGCACTGAGACCGAGGAGGGGTAATTTTTTATTTATAAAACTACGACCAAAAGGTTAACAAATATATAAAATAAACAAAATAACTAAATAAACCAAATAACACAAAAACAAACAACAAAACACAAACCATCAAATCACCGACCTCCACCCACCAAGAAATAACTATAAAGAAAAAAAAAAAAAAAAAAATAGCACCAGAACAGGTATTTACAACAGGCTCACTGGTACAAGAGAAAGTCTTTATAGTCCATCAGAAAAGCTTGCCCAGATCATTGCCAAAAAAAAAAAAAACTTAAAACGGCTCACTGGTACAGTAGGGAGATATTAAAGTCCATAGAAACCACTACTGTCCAGATCATCGCCAACCCACAACACACCCACCATCACAACAACAAATACCTACAACCCACGTATGAGCAAGAACATGATAGTCAGACATGTCTGTAGCCTTATTTCAAAACAAAAATACCATAAACAAAATCTAAGGGGGTGAAAAAGGATAGATGCCCCTACCCATGGAGAGGGGCAGAGCCGTGACCTAAGGGGGCTGGAAGAGGAACCCCCTCCATAAATGGGCACACTCTCAGGCCCGACCCTGCTCCTTTCCAGATCCCGCACCTTCACCAACTCCCGAAAGATACCGCCCACCACCTCATGCACAGGCAGGATTTTGTCCCTAGTGGACACCAAACACCGAGCGTGCCAAGTGTAATAAAGCACAACTAGGCTGACTAAATAAAGTGACGATAACTCAAATCCCTGCGGACCCCAAAATCACCATACACTCGCTCAGCATAGGTCAGGGCCGGAAGGCGGGGGTAGCCAATGGCACCCCTACCTTCGTAAGAACCTCCATGTTGAAGGGACATTGGACCAGAAAATGGTCCATGGTCTCCAATGTCCCACCACATTCCTGACGGGGGCAGTCCCTGTCCCCCAGGTTCCTGTATTTGAGATTCGCACGGACATAGAGTCGTCCATGGAACGACCTCCATGCGAGATCCCAAAACTTACTTGGAATTCTAGAAGAATTCAAGAGGGCTAGCCCCTCCGTGAGGACCCTCTCAGGGCAGTCCCTCAAAGACAGGGGCTTCAAAATGTCCGAGGCCATGACCCTCAGGTACAGCTCCCGCCGACCCAAAGAGCCCACCTCCAGGGCAGTTATCCGCCACTGCCTCAGTACCTTTAATGCCAGGGGGACATAGGAAGGGAGATACCCATGCGATCTCCTCAGATCGCCGGGCCTCCCCCCTCCCCCCACTGCCTCAAGAACAGCAAGAGCCAGTCCTTGCATGAACACTCCCACCAGGAAGGCTCGTCCACAAATATGGACTGCAAATTGTATTTAACAAAGATGGTGACAAAGAACACCACCGGGTTGACCATGTCCAACCCACCTTGCCGTCGCTGGCGGTATGTGACCTCCCTCTTGATCAGGTTCAGTCTGCTTCCCCACAACAGCAGGAAGAACAGACCATAGACCCGAGCATAGAGAGATGCTGGCAAAAGACACACATAGCTTACAAAGAGAAACTCAGGCAATAAGTACGTCTTGACCAAGCTTACCCTTTCCCTCAGGGAAAGTTTCCAACCTTTCCAGGCCTTCACCTTCCGAGTGGCACTCACCAGCCTGCGCTCCCAGTTTAGCTTGGGATAATCACCCGGGCCGAAATGAATGCCAAGAACTCGAATCTCTGGTACGGGCGTGGGGAACACGTCCGGAAGGGGGAACTGCTCCCCCTCCTTCCCCAACCAGAAAACTTCACTCTTGTCCCAATTGACCAGCGAGCCTGACGCCTCAGAGTAGCACCCGATCTGGGACTCCACATAATGGGCCTCCTCACGACCAGATACCACCACCGAGACGTCGTCCGCATAGGCCACAACCCTCACCGCCGAAACCGGACCCCCGACAGGTCCCACCGGAACCCCCCCCAGACGCCCGCAGTCTAGCCTCCTTACGAAGGGGTCGACCGCAAAGATGTACAGGAGGGGGCTCAGCGGGCACCCCTGCCGGACGCCAGAGTCCACGGCAAAGGCCCGGCCCACCCAACCGTTGACAAGAGGGAAGCTCTCAGCTCCCCTATACAATACCTGCAGCCAATCAACGAATTGATCAGGCAGACCGTATCTCCTCAGAAGCAGCCAAAGGTACTCGTGGTTCACCCGATCAAACGCCTTAGCCTGATCCAATGCAAGCAGATACCGCTCGCTGCCATCAGCCCTGCACCTTTCCACAGCCTCCCGGACGCTCAGGACGGCACTAAAAGTGCCCCGGCCAGGAATTGTGCAGTGCTGAGAGGGAGACAGCATCCTGCCCGCCAAAGCAGACAGACGTGTAAACAAGATCTTTGCCAGTATCTTCCTATCTGTGGTAAGAAGGGCGATCGGACGCCAATTCTCCACCACAGACGGATCTTTCCCCTTTGACAGTAGGATCAGAGCTGACCTTCTCATTGAGGGAGGCAGCAGGCCATAGGCCAAACATTCACTAAACACGTCCCTCAGATGAGGAGCCAAGAGGCTCTTAAAGGTTTTGTAGAACTCGGCCGTGAGCCCATCGGGCCCAGGTGACTTTTTAGAAGCTAAAGAGCTAATAGCCTGCTCAACTTCAGCTACCGAGATCTCTTCTGTCAGAGAGTCAGGAAGGTCAGACCCCACTTCCAGCGGGGTCTCATCAAGGAATTCCCTGACTTTCTCCATGTCTAGAGGCCGCTTCTTCAGGAGGTCCGAAAAGTGGTCTCTGACGACACCCAGGATCCCCGATCTGGACCGGACCAGAGATCCTGAGGCATCCTTCAGGCCATGTACGACCTTCGACCTCGCCACCTCACCACAGCTCCTGTAGGGATCAGGAGAGATAAACTTCCCATAATCCCTCTCAAAAACCAGGGAGGCGAGACGGTCGTACTGACACTCCTTCATCTGCGCCTTCAGACCGGATATCTGTTCCTGAGAGCCCCCAGAGGACACCAGGCGGTCAAGCTGCCTGCGTAGTCTCTGGTAAGCCTGGTACTTGGAAGCTGCCCTGTACCCAGAGATTTCCCGGAAAAAGTCGCCAGACCTCTTTTTAACTACTTCCCACCACTCAAGGCGGGAGCAGTTGCCCTCAAGGAGCGAGGTCTGGCCCAGGAAGAAAACCTCATAGGCTTCCCTAACCTCAGGATCCTCCAGTAGCGACCCATTCAGGCGCCACAAACCCCTCCCTTTCTGAGGAGTGTCAGCGACATTCAGGGCCACAGATACCATACAGTGATCGGAGAACTCTACCGACTGCAGCTCAGGAGCCGAGCAGACAGAGTCCTCCTTTAAAAAAAACCTATCTAATCTACTCTTACTACTACCTCGGGAAAATGTGAAACCAGTGAGGTTGGGGAGGTGACGAACGTGCACATCCACCAACCTGGCCTCCCTCACTACGTTATTCAAAAAAATACTATCATATCCCAGAGGGTTGGCGGCACCTGCCCGGTCTTTGGGCCTAGTGATCATATTGAAATCGCCACCAAAAATCACCTGCTGGGACGTAAAAAGATAAGGCTTAACCGCCGTAAGGAGGCTCCTCCTCTCCCTCCTAGTTTGAGGCCCATAAAAATTTATGAGCCGGAGGAATTGCCCCCTCACGACAGCGTCCACCACCAGACATCTACCGATCTCCACTTCAATCACTCGCCGGCAAGCCACCGGACCAGTCTTAAAAAGGACCGCAACCCCACTGCAGGGCTCGGCCGCAAGAGACCAGAGGGAGGGCCCACATCTCCACTCCCTCTTTGCTAGATGCATCTCTGCCACAGATGCCAGCCAGGTCTCCTGCAAAAACAAAATGTCAGCTTCAACACGGCTGAGAAAATCGAAGGCCATAAAACGAGCTCCCGCAGAACGAATACTTGCGACATTAATGGTCGCAAGCCGTATTGGAGAGGGTACCGCCATCAGAATGATTGAAAGTGGTCATGTTCTCCTTCATACTACAAACACAAAAACATATTTACATATCTACACTTCCTCCTCCTCTGAGCCCGAGGAGGAGGAGAAGATACCAAACGGGTTCCCCAGGGACACCCCACTTCGTGCCCCTGGGGGAACCCCACCCTTCACTGGGGACTTCCCGCCCCCAGATCTGGCAGCCTTCCCCTTCTTCTTTTTGCGTCTCACCTGCTCCCACTCCTGCCACCTCTCCGAGATGACTACACCACCCCCCTCCTCGGACCCGCTGCTCGAGATTTCCCTCTTGGATGAGGCTCGAGCAGCTTCCATCTCCATGGCCACAGGGCCAGAGGAGACTCTGGGTCCAGAAGGGGGGGGAATGGAAGAGGCAGGAGGGGGGCCAGAGACAGGGGAGAGGACAGGGGGGGGACCAGACTTAGCTGGACGGGAAGAAGAAGGGGGAGGGGGGGGACGGGACTTGGGAGGGGGGGGACGAGGGGGGGGGGTACGAGGAGGGGAAGATGAGGGAGGAGGGCATGGGGAAACAGATGGAGGGCCAGGTGGAGGGGAGGGGCAATGGTGAGGAGGGGGAGAGGGAAGGGGGATGGGGATCGGCCCTGCAACATTAGGAGGGGAAGGCCCTGGCCCCGGACCCTCAGGCCCGGGACCCCCAGGCCTCCCCGACTCCTCCCCACCGGCTCCGCCCTCCGGAGGATCGGGAGCCTCCTGGCCAACCGAGCCCGTGTCCCCCGGGGGGGGAGCCCCACGCCCACGCCTGCTCCGCCTTCTTTGAGGCAATGGGCCTGTTGGTCCCTCCGGAGTAGTACTAGGGGCTCCAGGATCCCCACCCCCCCGGCCATCACTCGCCGGGGGGGCTTCGGCCGCTCCCGGCCCGGGAGGTCCCCCCCCTGAGGAAGAACCCCGATATGCTTTGGGACACCTGCTAAATGGGTGCCCCATCTCACCACACAAGTTGCAGCATATCTTCCCACATGACTCGGACTGGTGGCCAAACTCGTGGCACCGGCCACATCTGACCACCGTGCAGTCCGAGCTCATGTGGGTCGGGCTGCCGCACTTGAAGCAACGACGGGGCTGTCCCGGGTAGAACGCCAGGATCCGGTCTCTGCCTAGAAAGGCGCTGCCAGGGAGGTGGGCAACACTGTTGCCCTCCCTCTTGAGCCGGATCCTGGTCAACCAAGCCCCGGTCCAGACCCCGCGCTCATCAAGGTTCTTCCTCAGGGGGGTCTGCAACTGCCCGTACCTCCCGAGCCAGGTGGCAATGTCCTCCGGAGGGAGCGACTCATTCCTCACCAGGATGGTGATGTTCTTAACCTCCTCCTGCCTGGAGATGGGAATGAGCCTGTACCTCTTCCAAGGGTCAACGCCCCTCACCAACCCAAAGCCGGTGATGATAAAGCGTTCCATACACACGGGAGTGACAAAACTTATATCAAACTCCCGTGTGTTGGTGGGATGGATGACAGCAAAAAGGTCATCCACCCCAAAACCCAAGGAGAGTACCAGGCCCACCACCTCACCTCGAGCGGGGCAGGGGTCCGGACCCTCGTACCGAAGCTGGACAACATTCCTACGCCTCCTCTCTGGACCACCTGTACCCCTCGTCCACGCCGACCCCTGCGTCCTCTCCTGGTCAGCAGGGGGGGCGCGGAAATTCTGGGCGCCAAACCGGCTGTACAGGTGGTCCAGAGGGGCACGAGAGCCCAACACCTGGGCGAAAGAGCGACCCCCCTTTAGGGCAGACAATAAGTTGGCCTCCGGAGACCCCCGAAAGATGTTCTCCGGAAGTGGGGCACCCCCCTCAGCACCCCCAGAAGTGGGGGGGGACGGGGGGGCCCCCATCCCTGCCGGTGGTGTTGCACCCACCCCCGCTGATATACCCTGACCACCCTGACCCACCACCTTTGGCCTGACTACAGGCTCCCCCCCCCCCGGGACCACAGCAGAGGGGGGTACCACCCCCACCAAACTCCCCCACCCAGACCCCTCCGCGACCACACCAGCCCCTTGGGACTCCACCTGTACTGGGGGGAGCCCCCCTGGGACCCCTCCAACTGCCGGATATAATCATATGCTATACAGTCCACTGGGAGGGGTCCCACCTGACTTTCCCCCCACCCCGCCTGTGCTGCAGGGAGCCCCTCGGGGCCTGTGGCAGTGTCCATGGGGACCTGGGGGGGTGGCAGCTTACCGTCCAATTTACCGTCCTCACCGTCTCTGTCCATCTCCTGCCGGGGGTGCCTGGAGGTGCCTGCTGCAGCGTCCGGGGCTGGGCACCCCTGCACCCCCGGCCTCTCATCCCCCAGGTCCCCTGAGCCCCCACCGACCACCGCAAACTCGCGGGGGGGCACTTCCGGTCGCGGGACGGGCACTTCCGGTTTCGGTATGGTCACTTCCGGTTTCGGTCTGGTCACTTCCGGTTCCGGCTGGGGCACTTCCGGTTCCGGCTGGGGCACTTCCGGTTCTTGGGCGGTCACTTCCGGGTCCCGGTCTACTCCACCCCCAACAGCCGGCGCCATCTTGGCCACACTGCACACAAGCTGTTTACCTCCAGATGACCGCAGCACAATGCCTCCACCATGTGTCTGCCTCTCTCCCGATGACATAGCAGCCGCAGGAGCAGTCCCTGGCCTTTCCATGGCCAGATCCTCCCGCTCCACTGCAAGCTGAGGGGTCATGGAAGCCGACACATGGCGGGCTTCAGCTGTGGCAGTGCGACCATCCTGGGGGAGCCTGGGTATGCTGACCTGAAGATGGCGGGGGGGGTACCGCCGGCGGCACCTGGGCCCGGCGACCTCCTGGATCACTGGACTCCCCGGACTTCGCCAACCCCCCAGTCCCTTCCACGGACCGAGGGATCGGCTCCCGGGAACCCTCCCCAGGTTTTATGGCCATACTGGGCCCTGCACCACCGGCACTCGCCCCCCCCCCACTGCACCCAGGCTCCCCTGACTCTCCTGGCTGTTTGGGGGGTTGGGACCCCTTCTTAGACCGCCCGCTCCTCCTCGCTGCCTGGCTCCCTTCCCGGTTGGCCTGCTGGAGGGTCCTCCGGAGCTCCTCTAGGAAGTTCATCTCTCCAGCCCCACGTTGGCAAAAGCCCCCCAGGTATTCCCATATTTCTTTTACTTCTAGTCCTAGGGTGGTGATGGCCCCCTTGAATTCAGATCTTCTTATTACTGGAGCACCTGTCCCTCTTTTCCCTCAGGCCTGCGAGAGTAGTCATCTTTTCCACGCAGGCCTGAGATATCCTCACCAGCAGGGATTTGATTTTATCCCGCCTCTTCCTGGTTCTTGCTCATTCTCACCTGGCTGAGGGGCTGTCCAGTCTGAGAGACCCTCCTGGGTCTCCAGGAAGAGACGGTCCTCCCTGCTGATGGTGGTGGCGGTGGTCTGGCTGGAGGGCAGGTGCTGTTGACTCCTCCGGAGGCCGGAAGCCGGTCCACCTCCGGGGCTGAGGGAGGCCATCCCACCCCTCTTCCAGGGCAGGGGGCTGGGGGCTGGAGGCTGGTCCTGGTAGGCTGGAACACAGGAGCTCTGGAAGACAGGTCTTCACTCCTCTCCAGCAGGATGCAGAATGAGCTCTGTGGGAGGAGCCGGAACTACTGCCAGTGGGAGGAGCTGCACTGAGACCGAGGAGGGGTAATTTTTTATTTATAAAACTACGACCAAAAGGTTAACAAATATATAAAATAAACAAAATAACTAAATAAACCAAATAACACAAAAACAAACAACAAAACACAAACCATCAAATCACCGACCTCCACCCACCAAGAAATAACTATAAAGAAAAAAAAAAAAAATAGCACCAGAACAGGTATTTACAACAGGCTCACTGGTACAAGAGAAAGTCTTTATAGTCCATCAGAAAAGCTTGCCCAGATCATTGCCAAAAAAAAAAAAAAAAAAAAAAAAAACCACTTAAAACGGCTCACTGGTACAGTAGGGAGATATTAAAGTCCATAGAAACCACTACTGTCCAGATCATCGCCAACCCACAACACACCCCACCATCACAACAACAAATACCTACAACCCACGTATGAGCAAGAACATGATAGTCAGACATGTCTGTAGCCTTATTTCAAAAAAATACCATAAACAAAATCTAAGGGGGTGAAAAAGGATAGATGCCCCTACCCATGGAGAGGGGCAGAGCCGTGACCTAAGGGGGCTGGAAGAGGAACCCCCTCCATAAATGGGCACACCTCTCAGGCCCGACCCTGCTCCTTTCCAGATCCCGCACCTTCACCAACTCCCGAAAGATACCGCCCACCACCTCATGCACAGGCAGGATTTTGTCCCTAGTGGACACCAAACACCGAGCGTGCCAAGTGTAATAAAGCACAACTAGGCTGACTAAATAAAGTGACGATAACTCAAATCCCCTGCGGACCCCAAAATCACCATACACTCGCTCAGCATAGGTCAGGGCAGGAAGGCGGGGGTAGCCAATGGCACCCCCTACCTTCGTAAGAACCTCCATGTTGAAGGGACATTGGACCAGAAAATGGTCCATGGTCTCCAATGTCCCACCACATTCCTGACGGGGGCAGTCCCTGTCCCCCAGGTTCCTGTATTTGAGATTCGCACGGACATAGAGTCGTCCATGGAACGACCTCCATGCGAGATCCCAAAACTTACTTGGAATTCTAGAAGAATTCAAGAGGGCTAGCCCCTCCGTGAGGACCCTCTCAGGGCAGTCCCTCAAAGACAGGGGCTTCAAAATGTCCGAGGCCATGACCCTCAGGTACAGCTCCCGCCGACCCAAAGAGCCCACCTCCAGGGCAGTTATCCGCCACTGCCTCAGTACCTTTAATGCCAGGGGGACATAGGAAGGGAGATACCCATGCGATCTCCTCAGATCGCCGGGCCTCCCCCCCTCCCCCCACTGCCTCAAGAACAGCAAGAGCCAGTCCTTGCATGAACACTCCCACCAGGAAGGCTCGTCCACAAATATGGACTGCAAATTGTATTTAACAAAGATGGTGACAAAGAACACCACCGGGTTGACCATGTCCAACCCACCTTGCCGTCGCTGGCGGTATGTGACCTCCCTCTTGATCAGGTTCAGTCTGCTTCCCCACAACAGCAGGAAGAACAGACCATAGACCCGAGCATAGAGAGATGCTGGCAAAAGACACACATAGCTTACAAAGAGAAACTCAGGCAATAAGTACGTCTTGACCAAGCTTACCCTTTCCCTCAGGGAAAGTTTCCAACCTTTCCAGGCCTTCACCTTCCGAGTGGCACTCACCAGCCTGCGCTCCCAGTTTAGCTTGGGATAATCACCCGGGCCGAAATGAATGCCAAGAACTCGAATCTCTGGTACGGGCGTGGGGAACACGTCCGGAAGGGGGAACTGCTCCCCCTCCTTCCCCAACCAGAAAACTTCACTCTTGTCCCAATTGACCAGCGAGCCTGACGCCTCAGAGTAGCACCCGATCTGGGACTCCACATAATGGGCCTCCTCACGACCAGATACCACCACCGAGACGTCGTCCGCATAGGCCACAACCCTCACCGCCGAAACCGGACCCCCGACAGGTCCCACCGGAACCCCCCCCAGACGCCCGCAGTCTAGCCTCCTTACGAAGGGGTCGACCGCAAAGATGTACAGGAGGGGGCTCAGCGGGCACCCCTGCCGGACGCCAGAGTCCACGGCAAAGGCCCGGCCCACCCAACCGTTGACAAGAGGGAAGCTCTCAGCTCCCCTATACAATACCTGCAGCCAATCAACGAATTGATCAGGCAGACCGTATCTCCTCAGAAGCAGCCAAAGGTACTCGTGGTTCACCCGATCAAACGCCTTAGCCTGATCCAATGCAAGCAGATACCGCTCGCTGCCATCAGCCCTGCACCTTTCCACAGCCTCCCGGACGCTCAGGACGGCACTAAAAGTGCCCCGGCCAGGAATTGTGCAGTGCTGAGAGGGAGACAGCATCCTGCCCGCCAAAGCAGACAGACGTGTAAACAAGATCTTTGCCAGTATCTTCCTATCTGTGGTAAGAAGGGCGATCGGACGCCAATTCTCCACCACAGACGGATCTTTCCCCTTTGACAGTAGGATCAGAGCTGACCTTCTCATTGAGGGAGGCAGCAGGCCATAGGCCAAACATTCACTAAACACGTCCCTCAGATGAGGAGCCAAGAGGCTCTTAAAGGTTTTGTAGAACTCGGCCGTGAGCCCATCGGGCCCAGGTGACTTTTTAGAAGCTAAAGAGCTAATAGCCTGCTCAACTTCAGCTACCGAGATCTCTTCTGTCAGAGAGTCAGGAAGGTCAGACCCCACTTCCAGCGGGGTCTCATCAAGGAATTCCCTGACTTTCTCCATGTCTAGAGGCCGCTTCTTCAGGAGGTCCGAAAAGTGGTCTCTGACGACACCCAGGATCCCCGATCTGGACCGGACCAGAGATCCTGAGGCATCCTTCAGGCCATGTACGACCTTCGACTTTGCCACCTCACCACAGCTCCTGTAGGGATCAGGAGAGATAAACTTCCCATAATCCCTCTCAAAAACCAGGGAGGCGAGACGGTCGTACTGACACTCCTTCATCTGCGCCTTCAGACCGGATATCTGTTCCTGAGAGCCCCCAGAGGACACCAGGCGGTCAAGCTGCCTGCGTAGTCTCTGGTAAGCCTGGTACTTGGAAGCTGCCCTGTACCCAGAGATTTCCCGGAAAAAGTCGCCAGACCTCTTTTTAACTACTTCCCACCACTCAAGGCGGGAGCAGTTGCCCTCAAGGAGCGAGGTCTGGCCCAGGAAGAAAACCTCATAGGCTTCCCTAACCTCAGGATCCTCCAGTAGCGACCCATTCAGGCGCCACAAACCCCTCCCTTTCTGAGGAGTGTCAGCGACATTCAGGGCCACAGATACCATACAGTGATCGGAGAACTCTACCGACTGCAGCTCTGGAGCCGAGCAGACAGAGTCCTCCTTTAAAAAAAACCTATCTAATCTACTCTTACTACTACCTCGGGAAAATGTGAAACCAGTGAGGTTGGGGAGGTGACGAACGTGCACATCCACCAACCTGGCCTCCCTCACTACGTTATTCAAAAAAATACTATCATATCCCAGAGGGTTGGCGGCACCTGCCCGGTCTTTGGGCCTAGTGATCATATTGAAATCGCCACCAAAAAATCACCTGCTGGGACGTAAAAAGATAAGGCTTAACCGCCGTAAGGAGGCTCCTCCTCTCCCTCCTAGTTTGAGGCCCATAAAAATTTATGAGCCGGAGGAATTGCCCCCTCACGACAGCGTCCACCACCAGACATCTACCGATCTCCACTTCAATCACTCGCCGGCAAGCCACCGGACCAGTCTTAAAAAGGACCGCAACCCCACTGCAGGGCTCGGCCGCAAGAGACCAGAGGGAGGGCCCACATCTCCACTCCCTCTTTGCTAGATGCATCTCTGCCACAGATGCCAGCCAGGTCTCCTGCAAAAACAAAATGTCAGCTTCAACACGGCTGAGAAAATCGAAGGCCATAAAACGAGCTCCCGCAGAACGAATACTTGCGACATTAATGGTCGCAAGCCGTATTGGAGAGGGTACCGCCATCAGAATGATTGAAAGTGGTCATGTTCTCCTTCATACTACAAACACAAAAACATATTTACATATCTACACTTCCTCCTCCTCTGAGCCCGAGGAGGAGGAGAAGATACCAAACGGGTTCCCCAGGGACACCCCACTTCGTGCCCCTGGGGGAACCCCACCCTTCACTGGGGACTTCCCGCCCCCAGATCTGGCAGCCTTCCCCTTCTTCTTTTTGCGTCTCACCTGCTCCCACTCCCGCCACCTCTCCGAGATGACTACACCACCCCCCTCCTCGGACCCGCTGCTCGAGATTTCCCTCTTGGATGAGGCTCGAGCAGCTTCCATCTCCATGGCCACAGGGCCAGAGGAGACTCTGGGTCCAGAAGGGGGGGGAATGGAAGAGGCAGGAGGGGGGCCAGAGACAGGGGAGAGGACAGGGGGGGGACCAGACTTAGCTGGACGGGAAGAAGAAGGGGAAGGGGGGGGACGGGACTTGGGAGGGGGGGGGCGAGGGGGGGGGGTACGAGGAGGGGAAGATGAGGGAGGAGGGCATGGGGAAACAGATGGAGGGCCAGGTGGAGGGGAGGGGCAATGGTGAGGAGGGGGAAAGGGAAGGGGGATGGGGATCGGCCCTGCAACATTAGGAGAGGAAGGCCCTGGCCCCGGACCCTCAGGCCCGGGACCCCCAGGCCTCCCCGACTCCTCCCCACCGGCTCCGCCCTCCGGAGGATCGGGAGCCTCCTGGCCAACCGAGCCCGTGTCCCCCGGGGGGGGAGCCCCACGCCCACGCCTGCTCCGCCCTCTTTGAGGCAATGGGCCTGTTGGTCCCTCCGGAGTAGTACTAGGGGCTCCAGGATCCCCACCCCCCCGGCCATCACTCGCCGGGGGGGCTTCGGCCGCTCCCGGCCCGGGAGGTCCCCCCCCTGAGGAAGAACCCCGATATGCTTTGGGACACCTGCTAAATGGGTGCCCCATCTCACCACACAAGTTGCAGCATATCTTCCCACATGACTCGGACTGGTGGCCAAACTCGTGGCACCGGCCACATCTGACCACCGTGCAGTCCGAGCTCATGTGGGTCGGGCTGCCGCACTTGAAGCAACGACGGGGCTGTCCCGGGTAGAACGCCAGGATCCGGTCTCTGCCTAGAAAGGCGCTGCCAGGGAGGTGGGCAACACTGTTGCCCTCCCTCTTGAGCCGGATCCTGGTCAGCCAAGCCCCGGTCCAGACCCCGCGCTCATCAAGGTTCTTCCTCAGGGGGGTCTGCAACTGCCCGTACCTCCCGAGCCAGGTGGCAATGTCCTCCGGAGGGAGCGACTCATTCCTCACCAGGATGGTGATGTTCTTAACCTCCTCCTGCCTGGAGATGGGAATGAGCCTGTACCTCTTCCAAGGGTCAACGCCCCTCACCAACCCAAAGCCGGTGATAAAGCGTTCCATACACACGGGAGTGACAAAACTTATATCAAACTCCCGTGTGTTGGTGGGATGGATGACAGCAAAAAGGTCATCCACCCCAAAACCCAAGGAGAGTACCAGGCCCACCACCTCACCTCGAGCGGGGCAGGGGTCCGGACCCTCGTACCGAAGCTGGACAACATTCCTACGCCTCCTCTCTGGACCACCTGTACCCCTCGTCCACGCCGACCCCTGCGTCCTCTCCTGGTCAGCAGGGGGGGCGCGGAAATTCTGGGCGCCAAACCGGCTGTACAGGTGGTCCAGAGGGGCACGAGAGCCCAACACCTGGGCGAAAGAGCGACCCCCCTTTAGGGCAGACAATAAGTTGGCCTCCGGAGACCCCCGAAAGATGTTCTCCGGAAGTGGGGCACCCCCCTCAGCACCCCCAGAAGTGGGGGGGGACGGGGGGGCCCCCATCCCTGCCGGTGGTGTTGCACCCACCCCCGCTGATATACCCTGACCACCCTGACCCACCACCTTTGGCCTGACTACAGGCTCCCCCCCCCCCGGGACCACAGCAGAGGGGGGTACCACCCCCACCAAACTCCCCCACCCAGACCCCTCCGCGACCACACCAGCCCCTTGGGACTCCACCTGTACTGGGGGGGAGCCCCCCTGGGACCCCTCCAACTGCCGGATATAATCGTATGCTATACAGTCCACTGGGAGGGGTCCCACCTGACTTTCCCCCCACCCCGCCTGTGCTGCAGGGAGCCCCTCGGGGCCTGTGGCAGTGTCCATGGGGACCTGGGGGGGTGGCAGCTTACCGTCCAATTTACCGTCCTCAACGTCTCTGTCCATCTCCTGCCGGGGGTGCCTGGAGGTGCCTGCTGCAGCGTCCGGGGCTGGGCACCCCTGTACCCCCGGCCTCTCATCCCCCAGGTCCCCTGAGCCCCCACCGACCACCGCAAACTCGCGGGGGGGCACTTCCGGTCGCGGGACGGGCACTTCCGGTTTCGGTATGGTCACTTCCGGTTTCGGTCTGGTCACTTCCGGTTCCGGCTGGGGCACTTCCGGTTCCGGCTGGGGCACTTCCGGTTCTTGGGCGGTCACTTCCGGGTCCCGGTCTACTCCACCCCCAACAGCCGGCGCCATCTTGGCCACACTGCACACAAGCTGTTTCCCTCCAGATGACCGCAGCACAATGCCTCCACCATGTGTCTGCCTCTCTCCCGATGACATAGCAGCCGCAGGAGCAGTCCCTGGCCTTTCCATGGCCAGATCCTCCCGCTCCTCTGCAAGCTGAGGGGTCATGGAAGCCGACACATGGCGGGCTTCAGCTGTGGCAGTGCGACCATCCTGGGGGAGCCTGGGTATGCTGACCTGAAGATGGCGGGGGGGTACCGCCGGCGGCACCTGGGCCCGGCGACCTCCTGGATCACTGGACTCCCCGGACTTCGCCAACCCCTCAGTCCCTTCCACGGACCGAGGGATCGGCTCCCGGGAACCCTCCCCAGGTTTTATGGCCATACTGGGCCCTGCACCACCGGCACTCGCCCCCCCCCCACTGCACCCAGGCTCCCCTGACTCTCCTGGCTGTTTGGGGGGTTGGGACCCCTTCTTAGACCGCCCACTCCTCCTTGCTGCCTGGCTCCCTTCCCGGTTGGCCTGCTGGAGGGTCTTCCGGAGCTCCTCTAGGAAGTTCGCCTCTCCAGCCCCACGTTGGCAAAAGCCCCCCAGGTATTCCCATATTTCTTTTACTTCTAGTCCTAGGGTGGTGATGGCCCCCTTGAATTCAGATCTTTTATTACTGGAGCACCTGTCCCTCTTTTCCCTCAGGCCTGCGAGAGTAGTCATCTTTTCCACGCAGGCCTGAGATATCCTCACCAGCAGGGATTTGATTTTATCCCGCCTCTTCCTGGTTCTTGCTTCATTCTCACCTGGCTGAGGGGCTGTCCAGTCTGAGAGACCCACCTGGGTCTCCAGGAAGAGACGGTCCTCCCTGCTGATGGTGGTGGCGGTGGTCTGGCTGGAGGGCAGGTGCTGTTGACTCCTCCGGAGGCCGGAAGCCGGTCCACCTCCGGGGCTGAGGGAGGCCATCCCACCCCTCTTCCAGGGCAGGGGGCTGGGGGCTGGAGGCTGGTCCTGGTAGGCTGGAACACAGGAGCTCTGGAAGACAGGTCTTCACTCCTCTCCAGCAGGATGCAGAATGAGCACTGTGGGAGGAGCCGGAACTACTGCCAGTGGGAGGAGCTGCACTGAGACCGAGGAGGGGTTTCGCCCCCGTTGTTCTCCGCCATTTCCGCCGCCCCCCCCCCGGATGTAAAAGAGCTTGATTTGGGGTAGGGGGCCTGGCCGAACATGGCCGAGAGCATCGGTGGGTGTCCCCCCCGGCGGAAGGCGGCGGCGAAGACCGGTGCGGGGCTGGAGCCCCCCCGGCAGAAAACGTCTGGAAGACCGAGGGGCTCCGCCCCCGTTGTTCTCTGCTTTTTTCGGCCGGCCCCCCCCGGATGTGAAAGAGCTTATTTTGGGGTGGGGGCCTGGCTGGACATGGCGGAGAGCATCGGTGGGTGTCCCCCCCCGGCAGAAGACGGCGAAGCCCGGGGCCCAATGGGCTGGTGGTGGGGGGTCCCGGCAGAAGACCCCCGGAGCTGACTAATAAATTATTTTTTTCTGTGTGGTTTTTTTTGTGTTTACACTTTTCCACCCGGTGAATGGGTAGGGGTACGATGTACCCCATACTCATTCACATAGGGTGGGGGGCCAGAATCTGGGGGCCCCCTTAATATAGGGGGCTCTCAGATTCTGATAAGCCCCCCGCCCGCATACCCCGACAACCAACGGCCAGGGTTGTCGGGAAGAGGCTCTTGTCCCTATCGACATGGGGACAAGAGTGCTTTGGGGTGGGGGGGCAGTGCCCCCCTCCCCCACAGCACACACTCCCCCATGTCGAGGGCATGTGGTCTGGTACGGCTCAGGAGGGGGGGGGGGCGCTCGCTCGTCCCCACCCCCATTCCTGTCCGGCCAGACTGCGTGCCTGGGAGAAGGGTTTGGTCTGGATCTGAGGGGGAACCCCACGCCGTTTTTTGGCGTGGGTTTAACCCCTTATGTTCCAGATCAAATCTAAGAGCCTGTTGTGCACCTGAAGGGGGACCCCCACGCCGTGTTTTTTTAAAATTTGGGGTGGAGTTCCCCTTTATCCCGGTCCTGTCAGGGGGGGGGAATGCCTGCTCGTCTGTCCCTACAATGTATGAACAGCGATCTGTCATTTCCCCTACACAGTCCCACCCCCTTTACAGTTAGAACACACCCAGGTAACATATTCAACCCCTTCCGCGCCCCTAGTGTTAACCCCTTCCCTGCCAGTGTCATTTTTATAGTAAGCAATGCATTTCTATACCATTGCTCGCTACAAAAATGCCAAATCTCACAAAAATGTGTCCGCCACAATGTCGCAGTAGCCAGAAAAAACAATGATAGCCACCATTACTAGTAAAACAAAAAATTATTCCAAAAAAACCCATAAGACCAACCCCTACTTAGAACTTTTGCCCAAACCAATCAAACGCTTATTGTGATTTTTTGCAAGCAAAAATATGTCCAAGAATACTTATCGGCCTAAACTGAGGGCAAACATTTTTTGAATATATTTTGGGGGAGATTTATTATAGCAAACAGTAAAAAAGATGTTTTTTTATTTACCAAATTGTCGCTATATTTTTGGATCAAGCAAAAATAAGAAAAAACGCAGAGGTGATCAAATACCACCAACAAAAATAAATAAATAATTTTTTAGGGGGGGGGGGGGGGATGAGGACGCCAAATTTGTTTGGGGGCCACGTCGCACAACCACGCAATTGTCAGTCAAAATGACGCAGTGTTGAAATGCAAAAAATGGCCCCGTCAGTGACCAGTAATATGCTCTGGGGCTCAAGTGGTTACAAATTAAGAATACACTAAAGTTAGCCCAATTTATGGCCATAATGTGAAAGATGATGTTACACCGAGTAAATAGATACCCAACATGTTACACTTTAATATTGCACACACTCATGGAATGGCGCCAAACTTCAGTACTTGAAAATACCCATAGGCAACACTTTTTTATGTGTTTCAGGTTACCAGTTTAGATTTACAGAGGAGGTCTAGTGCTAAAAGTATTGCTCTCGCTCTAACGTACGCTATGATACCTCACATGTGGGGTTTGAACGGGGGTTCAATATGTGGGCGGGGCTTACACATTTAAGGCCCGCCCACATATGGAAACATTCTTCAAACCACACATGTGAGGTATCATAGCGTGCGTAACAGCAAGAGGAATATTTTTAGCACTAGACCTCATCTGTAAATCTAATCTGGTAACCGGAAACAATAAAAATGCTGCTTGTTCGCTTCTGACTGCGAGCTACTAGGGACAGGGGCGTTTAAATTATTACTATTTAGGTTTGTTACGTCAAAATTCTATAAGACCTCCCGTTCAGCTTGTAAAGCATCACTTCAGGGGGACCAAAAAAAAATTAAACACCTCTAATGCTTTCATCCGCCATTGCAGATTTGATTCTGGTACTGCATTTCGAGTGAACTGGGCATGCTCGAACAGTTAGAAAAAGAAGTTGGAAGTTTCATCCTGAAAATGACTTGCATCTTTCTGAGCATGCTCAGAAAGCTGTTTTTTTGGCTTAGTAATTTAAGGACATCCTTAACAGGTGTAAGCAGTTACAAGTGCACACAAACTAGAGGCTGACATTTCTTCATGTGTTTCCAATTGGTTCATTAGCACACATGTTATAAAAAGCGTGGATACTGCACGTGTCAGCTGCCCCTCAGAGGGGGCAGATTTGCTGGCTGGAAGGAATGGCGGAGTGAAACAGAGATGTTTTGGAGCAAGTTTTGTATTTTTTGATGTTTTCTCTGCTACATAATTTTGCTAAATGTTTCTCAAGATGTTAATGACTAATGTTTTAATCCTGTGGGTCTATCCTGTTATTTCAAAAGCATGATTTATTTTCCAATGACTGTGAAATAAACGTTGGTCTTTTTTGTTTTTAGGTGTTTTTATATATTTTTGGTGTGTTTATTTGTAATTTTTTGTTTTGCTTTCCTTGTTTTGTGGACCAATAAAATTACTTTCAAATTTTGAAGTTTGTTTTGTGATATTTTTTTCATGCTATGGATTTCAACCGCTGCAGCTGAACTAGTTTGGGCCTAAACCATCAAGTGTGATTTGTCTCTAAGCTCTTTCCTGGTGTGTATGCATGAAATGTTTAGTCACCAGAAAAGAAAGGACAAAGCGGTAAGTATTGTTTCCTAGAACTGATGTCCAGACTGACTTTTTAAAGCACATGTGCAAGATGTAGGAAAAGCTGCAAACATGGCCTGTTGGAGGGGGGGGGGGGGTGGTGTATTGGTGGACAGGCTTGAAGTGCTGATTTACAGCGCTGTGCTTGAAACTAGCACAAGACAATCCTATTCTAATTGTGGGTTGTTTGAGGGAAGCCAATTGAGTGTTAGAACCCCTGCTAGTGTTTTTAGGCTGGGCTTTGTGTCCCTTTTCCTAAAATTGGCTTCACTTCCTGTCACACAGCTGAACAGGAAGTGAGGTTAAAACCCTACCAATGGTCTTTTCTTCGGGACACAGGTCAATCTAACTAGTGTCACCATTAAGCAAATTGCACTGCAGTGTACACCCCAAATGATTAGTTATTTTGGGGTTTAGTAAAGGCAAAGCCGCTCTGCAGTAGAAGCGTAGGCAATGAAAATCAGAAGGGAAGCACTGATGGTTTTTACTTCCAATCCCGCCAAGTTTTTGTTTTTCTTCCTTGCTTGTCCACTTGTAGTGCAAAGTGGATTTGCCTTTAGTAAATGGACCCCAAAGTCCAAGATCCCTACTAATTTGGGGTGTACACAGCAAAATGCCATTTTCAAAATGGGAAACTATTTATATTGATCTGTGTGTCCCCAACAAAACATTACTCAGGTGTTTCCCTCACTTCCTGTTTGGCTGTGTGGCAGGAAGTGAATGAATTAAGTAGAAAGTGACAACATTTGTGAGGTGTCTTTACCCTATCAGGGGTGCAGGCATCCCCAAAACAAACAAGAAAATAGTTGATTTAACATTGGGTGGTGTTTGTGGGGGTCCCTAACACACATTCATACATATTAGCAACGCTGGATCCTGGCCTATTGGCATGGTTATATTTTCTTAAGCCTCTCAATAAAATGATCTGAAATTTGGGGTTAAACTGGAACAATAATCATCACTTTTATTTTTTGGATTTCTTTCATTTTGGATAGAGTTGGGGGGGGGGGGTTAGAAGCTCTGTCAGTTTATTTTGTATTATCCCTGTCCGTTTGGGGAGATTGGCCTTCACTTCCTGCCCCATAGCCAAACAGGAAGTGATCGAAAAACTAGGCAAATTAAGGGTCCCCCCCCCCACAGAACTTGTGTGTGTCCCCTGAAAATTCCTGGGTGGGTCATAAAAAAACAGGGTGTGGCCTTGACAGGAAGGGTGGGTCATTTTTCTATTAGGGGGGTGCCAAAATTTGGTCAGGCCTAGGGCAGCACAAAACCTAAATATCCTACTGCATATTAGGGCTTATTTAGACAGGATCCAATTTACAGCATGTTTTTAGATTGTGGGAGGAAACCCGCACAGGGAGAACATGCAAACTCCAGGCAGATAGTGTCACGGGCGGGATTCGAACCAGCAACCCTTTTGCTGCTAGGTGAACATGCTACACACTACGCTACTGTGCTGAACGAACATGATCGCAGCTGAAAGCATGAGATGTTTTTTTTTTTTACCAATTCCATGCTTTCCAGCCTGGAGGACAGATGTGGGGTCTAATTGACCCCGCCTTTCTCTATAAAGAGGACCTGTCACACACTAGTCCTATTACAAGGGATGTTTACATTCCTTGTAATAGGAAGAAAAGTGAAAAATAATACAAAAAAAGGGACAAACAAGTGCAAAAATTAAAATATTAAGTTAAAAAATAAAATAAAAAAGGAATTTAAATGCTCCTGTCCCTAGTAGCTCGCACTCAGAAGCGAACACGCATGCAAGTCCCACCCACATATGTAAACATCCTTCAAACCCCACATGTGAGGTATCATAGCGTGCGTTAGAGTGAGAGCAATAATTTTAGCACTAGACCTCCTCTGTAACTCAAAAGTGGTAACCTGAGAAAAAAAGTCAAGCGTTGCCTATGGAGATTTTTAATAACGAAGTTTAGCGCCATTCCATGAGTGTGCGCAATATGAAAGCGTGACTAGTTAGGTATCTATTTACTCGGTGTAACATCATCTTTTACCTTATCCCTAAAAATTGGGCTAGCTTTACTGCTTTCTTATTTTGTCATTCATGAAACAGGTTTTTTTTTTGAAAGCCAAAAAAAAAAAAACGTTAGAAAATTTTTGGCGCAAATACTGTTGGAAATGTGTCCGAAAAAATGGCCGCCACTTTATTCCCTAGGGTGTTTGTTAATAAAATATATATAATGTTTGGGGGTCCTGAGTAATTTTCAAGGAAGAAAATATAATTGTTACATGAAGGAGAGAAGTGCCAGAATAGGCGCGGTATGGAAGTGGTTAAAGTGCAACAATAAAAGTGAAAAATTCCTTGAAATTTCCGTGGGGGGGGGGGCAATTAGGGCCGCCATCAGGAATTATGGGGCCCCTTACACAGCTTCAGGCATGGGCCCCCTGGAGCAGAGAACAGGGGGGGGGGGTGCCGCCTGATATTGAGAAGGGGGGGGGCTGCCGCAATTTGATAAGCGGGGGGTTCCTTTACGCTTCAGAAGACGTAACCAAATACGAAACGTACGTAAAGCGGATACACGTACTCCTACACGCACTTCCGGGCAACCAGCTGATTGCACTGGGAACGCACGCCGCTCCCATGCTGGGGAGAAACAGCTCACGGACTCCCATAGTGCAGTGTATCTGTTATGCCTATACCCATTCAAACGTTAGGCAACAGATTTTATTTACCCATTTTTATTCTTTATTATTTTTTGGCTCCTTTTATCCCAAATCAGTATACTGCCTAGCCGTGCTCATATTTCATTCGCTGTATTGCAGCCGGCTACCTATATATATTTCCGGTATACTTTTTTGGATCTTCTGTATATATATAAATTTTGTGTTATCGTTTTGCATATGTTTTGTACACGCCTTTTTGGGCAGTGTCAATAAAACAATTTTTTTAAAACATATTACGCTATGGGAACCTGTTTTTTCTGATTTGGAGGAAATCTGACAGACAACCATAATCTAACACCTGCATCAAGAATACCCACCAGGAACCGTGGATAAGGAAACAACAGCACCAAGGAACAACTGACCGTCTGATACGCACTCTACCCCTGCAGGGGTGATTGCTTCTGGTGAGTGGGGATCCACAAGGGGGAGCACCGGACCCACTGCGAGTTAACACTTGATGCATTGTTAAAATCACCTACCCACATAGGTGCACCCTGAACTCTTCACTACAAATTTGATTATACTTGCTGCATGGACTTTTGCAATATATGCTATATGTCTTTTTGATACCACCAGTATTTACTGCCTTTTTTATATTTGATTACGGGACTTTTGTCCATATGTATATATGAACTAGGCCCTGTAAGGTTCTTTTTTATTATTTCCCTACTGTGGTAAGCAGCTTATGTATATTTTATCCACCTATAGTACATTTTGCATGTATACGCATGTTATGTAACAACACTGAGACACATCCTTTGCCTGTGATCTAGAGTAACATACTCACCATCATAATCACCAGGCAGATATCTAACACAGGGAATGTTGCCCTAATAGAACCTATATACCAACCGAGCGGTTATATATTGGGCTAGTTATACAACACATTGGTGACAGCGCCACCACCCCCACCTTTTGTCCAGTTCCTTTACTAAAAAATACATATAGAAAAATATATATTAAAAAGGGTGGTAGCCATCCGGGGGCCCTGGGGACCACTGGGCCCTTTAACCCCTTCCATACAGGGCATTTTCACCCCCTTCCTGCCCAGACCAATTTTTAGTTTTCAGCGCTGTTGCACTTTGAATGACAATTGCGCGGTCAGGCAATACTGTACCCAAATTAAACCATTATGTTTTTTTCCCCACACAAATAGAGCTTTCGTTTGGTGGTATTTGATCATCTCTGCGGTTTTTATTTTTTGCGCTATAAACAAAAGAAGAGCGACAATTTTAAAAAAAACACAATATTTTTTCCTTTTTATTTAATACATCTCACAATATTTTTTTAAAAAAAAACTTTTTTTCCCCTCAGTTTAGACCGATACGTATTTTACGTATTTTTGGTAAAAAAAAAAACGCAATAGTCGTATATTGATTGGTTTGCGCAAAAGTTATAGCGTCTACAAAATAGGTGATAGATTTATGGCATTTTTATTTAATTTTTTTTACTAGTAATGGCGGCGATCTGCGTTTTTTTTTTTGTGACCGTGACGTTGCGGCGGACATATCGGACACTTTTGACACGTTTTTGGGACCGTTCACATTTACACAGCGATTATTGCTATAAAACTGCACTAATTACTGTGTAAATGTGACTGGCAGGGAAGGGGTTAACACTAGGGGGCGCTGAAGGGGTTAAAATGTGTCCTAAAAGTATGTTCTAACTGTAGGGGGAGGGGGACTCACAGGGGGAGGAGATCGATGTGTGTTCCTCTGTACTGGGAACACACATCAGTCTCCTCACCGCTGACAGGAGGTGGATCTGTGTGTTTACACACACAGATCCACACTCCTGCAGTGATTTGCGGAAATCGCGGGTGCCCGGCGGCAATCACGGCCGTCGGGCACGCGCGCGGGATCGCGGGTGGTGCCGCGGGCGCGCGCGCGCGCTAGAACGCCGTGAAGACAGGACGTTGTGCAACGTCCTGTCTCATCGGCAAGGGGATCACCATGACGTGATTCCCCTATACGGCGGTAGGGAAGGGGTTAATAAAAATAAACCTCTAGGCCCTTTAATGAAAAATAAATTACAATATCTATATATATATATATATATATATATATATATATATATATATAAAATAATAAAAGAGGGGGTTGCCTTGGGAGCTCTGGGCCCTTTATAAAAAAATAACTACCAAAAATCTAATAAAAAATAACATGACGTGGGAGCTGCGGTGGCTCAACGTGAATAGAACTGCGCTGACAAGCCATTCACCTCTGCAGCGAAGGGTTCGGATCCCGGTCTCGGCTACATGTGAATTGAGTTTGGTGGTGTCAGCCCGGCTCCCGGTGGGTGTGCTATGCAAGGTACGCCTGTGCTTAGTACGCCCACCCCCCCCCCAAAAAAAAACACCACACTTGTACGCACTTTGGCCATGAGGTCTCCTAAAATAAAGGGAGGCGAAAGACCTACAGGGCTGGCTGGGTGGGCTACACTCCCTCATAGGGGGAGTCCCTCTGTCCCATCGGGCTCCCAAGTGTAGCAGGTGGGGTGAGTGGGAGGCCCCCCTCACACCCACCATTGCCACCGGGGGACATGGAGAAGGATGGCGATTGCAAGTCCAGCTCCTCTCTCTCGACTTCACGCACAAAATACACTTTAAAAAAGAAATTAAAGTAAAAAATAACAAACCTGGGGAAAATGTTTATAACATTTTTATAAGCAAAAAGGTTGTCATCTGGGGCCCTCTGGGAGCTTTCATAATTATATTATATATATATATGTTAAAAAAATAACCAAAAAATATATAATTTTTTTTTTTTTTTTTTTTTTTAAAGGTGGGGGTTGTCATCTGGAGCCCTGGGGATCTCCGGGCCACTGGGGACCTCCAGACCCCTAAAACAAAACATTGGCCCTTTAATAACAAAAAATATGGGGGGTTGCCACCCGGGGCCCTGGGGGCCTCTGGGCCCCTGGGGACCTCCGGACTGCTAAAAAATATTAAATTCCAAAAATTGGCCCTTTAATAAAAAATCCTACAAAAACCAACTAACAAATATATATACAAAAAAAAAAAGAGGGGGGTTACCATCTGGGGCGCTGGGGGGCCTCCAGGCATCTGGGCACCTCCGGACCCCCGGGCCCCTTACAGGTGTACAGGGCCGCCATCAGGAATTTTGGGGCCCCTTACACAGCTTCAGGCATGGGCCCCCTGGATCAGAGAACCGGGGGGGGGGGTGCTGCCGCATGAAATTGAGGGGGGGGTGGTGCCGCAAATTGAGGAGCGGGGGGGCCCTTTACAAAAATTTTGACAGAAATAAGAAATAAAGAAAAAGATATATAAAAAAGGGGGGTAGCCATCCGGGGCCCTGGGGACCTCTGTGCTCTTTATAAAATAAAAATAAAAAAGAGAGAAAATACATATATATATATTTTTTAAATATAACATTTTTCGAAAAAAATGTAAAAAACAAGGGGGTTGCCTTCCAGGGCCCTGGGGACCTCTGGGCCCTTTCATAAAAAAAAAAAAAACAAATATATAAAAAAAATATATATATTTTTTTAAATATATATATTTTTGTTAAAAAAAAGGGCTTGCCATCTAGGGCCCTTAGTGGCCTCCGGGCCCCTGGGGACCTTCGGAGCCCTTAAAAAAATAAAAATAAAAAAAAATGTTTTTTTTGTTTTAGGGTGGTTCCCATCCGGGCCCCTGGGGGCCCCTGGGGACCCCCGGGCGGTGTAATCCCTGTACCCCCCTAATGGCGGCCCTGCAGGTGTACTGCCTGTACCCCCCTGATGGCGGCCCTGGGTGTAATGTCAGCATGTGAAAAATGACATTCTGAAGGAAAAAAGCCATTTAAAACTGACTCACGGCAATAATGAATTGTCAGCTCCTGGAAATTGCAGGAGAATTCATTCATTAAAAACACCAATAAAAAAGCGTGGGGGTCCCCCCAAATTCAATAACCAGACCCTTTAGGTCTGGTATGGATATTAAGGGGAACCCCGCCATTAATTTTAAAAAAAAATGACGTGGGGTTCCCCCCAAATATCCATAACCAGACCATTCAGGTCTGGTGTGGAATTTAAGGGGAACTCCACCCCAAATTTAAAAAAAAAATGGCGTGGAGTCCCCCCTAAAATCCACACCAGACCCCTTATCCGAGCACGAAGACCTGGCCGGCACGCCCCCCCTCTGACGCCACGGGCAAGCTCTTAGGAAAGTCCCCGTGTGGTGCCTGTGCGTCAGAGGGGGGCGTGGTCACATGTTCCAGAAAGCGGGCAATTCAATTGGAAGCGGCGACTCTGGCAAAGAAAAAGCCGCGCACGAGCTTCAAATTGAATTGCCCGCCCTCTGACATGTGACCACGCCCGCCCTCTGACGCACTTGCAGCACACTCCTAAGAGCTTGCCCGTGGCGTCAGAGGGGGGGCGTGGTCCGGCAGACAGCGGGGATTTCAATTGGAAGCGGCGCCTCCGGCGAAAACCAAGAAGGAGAAGAAGATGCGGACGAGAAGAACAGCGGGAGGAACAGAAGATGGAAGAACACGCCGGGCAAGATGCGGGCATAGAAGACCCAAGACAGAAGCAGAGGAAGAAGAAGGAGGAGGAAGAAGAAACCCGAAGAAAAGAAGAAAGAAGATAATAAAGGACTTGTCAAAAACCGTCTCTTGTCGTTTTTAACCCTTTACATTTTTTTTCTCGTGAAATGGTAGAGGTACAAGATACCCCATTACCATTTCACACAGGGGGGGGGCCGGGATCTGGGGGGCCCCTTTGTTAAAGGGGTCTTCCAGATTTCGATAAGCCTCCTGCCCGCAGACCCCCACAACCACCGGGCAAGGGTTGTGGGGAAGAGACCCTTGTCCTCATCAACATGGGGACAAGGTGTTTTGGGGGGCACCCCAAAACACCCTCCCAATGTTGAGGGCATGTGGCCTGGTGCGGTTCAGGAGAGGGGGGGCCGCGCTCTGTCCCCCCCTCTTTTCTGCGGCCGGCCAGGTCAACGTGCTCGGATAAGGGGTCTGGTGTGGATTTTAGGGGGGACTCCACGCCATTTTTTTTTTAATTTGGGGTGGAGTTCCCCTTAAATTCCACACCAGACCCGAAGGGTCTGGTTATGGATATTTGGGGGGAACCCCACGTTATTTTTTTTTTAAATTGACGGCGGGGTTCCCCTTAATATCCATACCAGACCTAAAGGGTCTGGTTATTGAATTTGGGGGGACCCCCACGCTTTTTTTTCCCTTTTTTTAATGAATGAATTCTCCTGCAATTGCCGGGAGCCGACAATTCATTATAGCCGCGAGTCAGTTTTAAATGGCTTTTTTCCTTTGAAAAATGACATTTTGTGCAGAGACATTTCTAACCACGGGAAACATGCGCTTTTTCACATGCTGACATTAGAGCCCCCCATAGTACGAAATTTAAAGGAAAATTACACTTTTATTATTGCACTTTTAGCATTATTAAAATCACTGCTCCCGAAAAAACGGCCGTTTTAAAAAATAAAATAAGCATTGGTACATGTCCCCTGGGGCAGGACTGAGGTCCCCAAACACTTTTTAGGACAAAACTTGCAGATTAGCCTTTAAAATTCACAATTAAGATTTCCCCCCATAGACTTATACAGGGAGTTTGGCGGCGGCTTTACTTATCAATCACATCGCGCTGCTGTGCAACGCCGGTTCATGCGCCTAATTAGGGCTTCATCCAGCGCACTAATTAAGGCATGTACCGGCGCAGCGCAGAGTCATTAGTAAATCAGCCCCTATGTAACCTGTTAGTCATGTCAGAAATTCTTTATTTTTCTGTGTCCTTTGCAAATTTCCTGAGTTATCTATTGAAATACAGATTATTTATTTCTCTGTTGTAGAGAATAAGACAGGAGGAGGGTTGGAGTAGTTCACTAAAACACATCTCAGCAAGGATGACACCCCTCAGTCCACAAGAAGATATACTGTAGGAGCATTGTTCATTTTTGGCAAGCCAAATGCCATTTTCCTGTATTTGCATGGGTAAACATGGATGTACAGCATATATATTTTTTTTTATATTTGCCTTGACTTACACTTAAGTAACTGTTGAGAAAATATATCAACTACATAGAGACTGCATTGTTTTCAGTGAGACAGTTGACTTACGGTATATACTTACATTGACAGAAGGAACAGTAAACTACACTATTGTCTGGCACTAGAGAGCAGATAGAAGAACCTGCATATCTAATATTATGTAAGTGTGGCTTCCCCATATACAAATAATATTATGATCCTATCCGATTTCTGTCTATTTGAGTTAATTAAATAACACAAGATTTCATTATTTAGAAACATCTGGGGATATATTGTAACCTACAGGAAATTTGGAAACTGGCAAACAAAAAACAGAGGCCAGCCAGGGATAATTCCTACTACTTTCAGCATGCTTCAATATTGTAGAAAAACTGTACTAGGGAAGGATCACAAACACAGACGGTGGGACCTCTGTCCCTTGAAATGTCATTAAACCAACAACACTTATTGTATATGCAATACACACATTGGACATAAAACGGGCTACCTGAAGTTAAACTATGCTTCAGAAGTACGCATTATCTGCTATTTTAATTACAGGGTCCCACACAGACTAGGGAAGATGTTTTTTTTATATACTGTATGTGGCATTTATTATATTAAGGAATATGTATTTGTGTTTTACAGTCTAGCTATATGCTAAGAAGAAAAAAACTATCTGAAGCCGCGTACACACGGCAGAGAACCTCGATGGGCAGAACACATCGTTCCGCCCATCGAGGTTCTCTGCCGGCCGTCAGATTCGGCGACCCGCCCGTCGGGAATTGCAACCAGCCATTCATCCAGGCGGGCCGTTGAGCAAATAGAGAACATGCTCTCTATTTCTGCTCGACAGCATTCCCGACGGGATGCTCGCCGAGAGCGTACACACGGCCGAGGTTCTCGCTGGAATGCAGCTTCCAGCGAGGTTCTCGCTGGTTTCTAGCGAGAACCTCGGTCGTGTGTACGCCGCCTAAAGCCGCGTACACACGGCAGAGAACCTCGACGGGCAGAACACATCGTTCCGCCCGTCGAGGTTCTCTGCTGGCCGTCGAAATCGGCGACCCGCCCGTCGGGAATAGCAACCAGCCATTCATCCAGGCGGGCCGTCGAGCAAAAAGAGAGCGTGCTCTCTTTTCGCTCTACGGGATTCCCGACGGGCGGGGCAAGCGCTCTGTATACACACGGCCGAGGTCCTCGCTGGAATGCAGCTTCCAGCGAGGTTCTCGCTGGTTTCCAGCGAGAACCTCGGTCGTGTGTACGCCGCCTAAGAGAGGCTTATGAATGTGAACTTAGCCCTCCTGCTGATCTGTCTCTTCTACACTTTTTTTTATGGAGGACCCTGATTATCTTAGCCATGGAAACAACTGGTATTAAAATGCCTCACTTAATATAATCAGTATGAAATTCCAAGCCTCATTTACGGCTTTGGTTCAAAGATGTTATAAATGCATATTTAACAAGTGTTTTTAGTGCTTCAGACCTTGCTTTTGAACGCTTTGCATAAACCTACTTTTTGTTCATTCTGGAAATCATCTTGTTTGTTTCTGAACTATTTCAGATGAATGGTTATGGCTCCCCCAATTGGAAGCTTTTGCAGATCAGAATGGCCTAGAATTTAGGTGTACATTGTATGAATCAAAATAGTTTTTTTGCTTTGTTTTTTTGTTTTGTTATTTTTAACAGAAGAGATAACAGTGTGCGTAAAGTGTTAGACATTGTTGTACTATATGATTATATGATAACTAGCCATTAACTCCTGATGTAATCCTAACATCTAAAAATATTTTTTGCACATATGAATCAGATGTTAAATTTAGTAACAAAAATGTGTTGTGTGTGTGTTTGTATATTGTGGAGAGGCGACCCCGTGTCACGCTGTGGATTAGCAATATACGCCTGATTGTGGCAGAAGCAGGCATGCTAATTACACCTGTAGGCTGGGTTCATATGCATCCCAGGAATAGAGATCAGGGCTCCCACTTGGAGACAGCTCCACCCAGGCAGACAGGAAAGCTGGATACACACTATATAGATTTTTTTCATTCAGATTTACCAAAACCATATAATATAAGGTCAAACCTTAAAGCCTCGTACACACAATAGGACTTCCAGCAGGCCTTTCCTTGGATTTTGGTTCGAAGGGCGTTGACTGTGAACTTGTTCTGCATACACAGGGGCCAACATTTTCAGCCAACATTCACCAAAACCAGGTGTTTTTTCTGTTTTTAGCGCCACCCTTTGGGCAACTTCTGCTATTGTTGTCTGATGTTTAGCATTGGTTCCGAGCATGCATGTTTGTACTTTGGATTTTAGTTGGAATGATTTGTGTACACACGATCGGATAAACCGACGTAAAAGATTTATTACCAGACAGTTGGTGAGCATGAACAGCCAAAATTTTATGTCGTTAATTCAGCTAACAGTTGTCTGATAGAGCATACACACGGTCGGATTATCCGACACAACACGTCCATTAGACACTTATGGCCATAAAACTGGATCGTGTGTACAGGCCTTAAGAGTTGAAATTGTTATGCAATCAGGCAGGCTCTTGCATTACATGGTTCTGGTAAATCTAAAGGAAATCAGACAACAAAGGTTGTATAGTGTGCATAGGGTCAAAGTCTGGCCGAGGAGTCAGGAGGAATCTGCCCTACAGACACTACGTCTGTGTATAGGCCCGTACACACGATTGGCTATTCCGACAACAACTGTGTGATGGAAGGGTTTTGTCGGATAATCCGATTGTCTGTATGCCCTATCGGACAATTGTTGTTGGAATTTCCAACAACAAATGTTGGCTAGCCATGTTCTCAAATTGTCTGACAACAAATGTGTTCCATCAGATTATCCGATTGTGTGTACACAAGTCCGTCGGACTAAAATCCAAAGTACAAACACGCATGCGCCGAACCAATGCTAACCATCAGACAACATTAGCAAAAGTTGCCCAAAGGGTGACGCAAACAAGCTGAAAAACAATGTAGTTTTGTGTATGTTGGCTGAAAAAGTTCACGGCCAACGCCCTTCTGACAAAATTCAACGGAGTTCCTTAGGAGAGTGAGGCTGCAGCTGGCAGCGTGAGCATACGCTCTGAGGAGCAACCCAAAGGCCTAGGCATGAGGTCTGAAGCAGCGGTGCTGCAATTGAGTAAGCCAGGAGGCTGAAGGTTTGAGCTATACAGTAATGGTGGAACCCCCTGCGAGGGAAATTGCTGTTATTTTCTTTGAACTTTGTTACCTTTAAATAAAAGCAGGCTTCCAAGCCTTTAAAATTGATTAAATTCATTAATTTCCCCACAGTTCTACAAACAATACCCCATAATGACCAGATGAAAGAAGTTTGTTTAAAATCTTAGCAAATTTATAAAAAATAAAAAAGGAAAAAATCACATGTACATGTAGCACCCTCTACCATAGGTAGGTGCTAGAGTAAGGATTTTTGTGATGTAAGCTGCCAGGACGGTAAATTTAGGCAGGCCTATGCTTTAGGCTAGGCCTGCTTGTTTTGATCTGGGGGCAGGGAGTGGTTAGTGTAGCAGTGGGTGTGACCACCTGTGCTTTAGTTTTGGGGTGCCTCCCATGCTTCTAGGGAGAATGTTCTGGAAGAGGGGCAGGGCACAGGACTGGAGGGACAGGGAGCTCATGTGAGGAGTCCTGATAAATCCCCAACTGGTATTGGCAGAGGGCAGCAGGCTTCCCATATAAGCTCAGGTTCAGCCCACTGGGGAGGGAGGAGTGGAGAATGGAGTACTAGATAGAACCAGGAGGCCATCCCCATCTGAGGGAGGGGGGGGGGGGGTGCGACGATAGTGGAGGTGCCCAGGAGAGCTGGGAGGAAGCCTTATCCTTACACAGTCATGGAGGAGGTGTCCTGGAACAGAAGGGCTGGAGAAGCTATTGGAACGCATGTCCAGTTAAAGTTCTCCATCATGGACTTGGGGCAGGACAAGGCCGGTAAATGTAACACAGTGGATTTCTGGAAGAGGCAGCTGGGTGTAAGGCCAGAGGAGAGACTGTGGGGTTCGTGTCAAATCATTGTGGCCTGCGGGCGCAGGATTTGCAAGTTGGGCTAGCTGGGATCTGAAGTTCACCAACTAATACAAGCTGCTAAATTACTAGACCGCCGGGAGAGGTACTGCAGACCTCTGGCCTAGTAACAACACAGCAAATTACAACCAGCATCCTGGGATTATTCAGAGTGATCTCTTTTGTCAAGTGAAGATGATGGGACAGAATAGTTTACAGTGGAAATTTTGTGCAGGAGGAGAGAAGTCCTGGGAGCAACAGTCTGCAGGAGTGTGTGCAGAGGAGGAGCAATATTCTGCATGGGTTATGCAGTGGAAGTGACTGTAAATATTAGAGTTCATCAGTTCTTCAAGGCTCAACCTATTCTACCAATTTCTTTAAATATGTTATAAAAGGATAGAAAGTCGCACTAAATATAATGAATGAAAATCCTGTGATAGCAAACAAAACACAGGGGTGTGTATCTCAAGATACAAAAACACTTGCTGGTATCAGTGATTAGTCTAATGCTCTGTACACACGATTGTTTTATCCGATGAAAACGGACCGATGGATCGAATGTTTTCATCAGACGAACCGATCATGTGTACGTGGCATTAGTGAATCAGATGTGATTATTAAACTTGTATGAATTAATCGTGGTATCTGAATAGATCAAATTAAACATATAAACCACACTTAGTGAACATAATGTGAATCCTGAAGGTTCAAAAAACGATCAAAATTGGGAAACAAAAAATAATAATGATATACATAAGTAAGTATGACAACAGTGCTGCAAGTGTGAATTACCATAAATTAGTACACATAAACACATGAGTGCTCCCTGAATTTTTTTTATAAAGTTAAATACAGTTCAATGGAAATGAGATGTGAAAAAGGTAAGCAGGAAGTCCATTCCTATTGTGAAAAGGCCCAATTCCAAAGTAATTAACCACTTAGGCCGTGTACACACAATCAGACTGGTCCGAAGACCAGTTTCATCGGACCAATTCGATGGTGTGTACGGCCTATCGGACCGTTGTCCATCGGACCAAAGTTTTAAAACTTGCTGAAAAAACGAAGTTTAATGCATTCAAGCATGTGTCGACTTGATTCTGAGCATGCACGGTTTTTTGGTCCGATGCTTTTGTGTACTAACCATCGGACCAAAAAAACGTGCATGCTCAGAATCAAGTCGACACATGCTTGAATGCATTAAACTTCGTTTTTTCAGCACGTTGTTGTGTTCTACGTCACCGCGTTCTGGTCTGATCGGATTTGTGGTCCGATGGTGTGTACGCACATCAGACCATCAGACCACTTAAGCCTGGTCCGATGAAAACGGTTCGTCGGACCAGTTTCATCTGACGGGTCTGATCGTGTGTACGTGGCCTCAAGGACCGCCTCCTGCAAATATACGTCGGCAGAATGGCACGGCTGGGCACAAGCACGTACAGGTACGTCCTCTTTAAGTGCCCAGCTGCTGGATTTGCCGCGGTCGGTCCCCGGAGCTGAAGAACGGGGAGAGCTGTGTGCAAACACAGCTTCCCCGTTCTTCACTGTGGCACCGTCATCGATTGTATAGATATAGGGAACCACAATCAATGACGTCACACCTACAGCCACACCCCCCTACAGTTAGAAACACAGATGAGGTCACACATAACCCCTTCAGCGCCCCCTTGTGGTTAACTCCCAAACTGCAATTGTCATTTTCACAGTAAACAATGCATTTTTAATGCATTTTTTGCTGTGAAAATGACAATGGTCCCAAAAATGTGTCAAAATTGTCCGAAGTGTGCGCCATAATATCGCAGTCATGAAAAAAATTGCTGATTGCCGCCATTAGTAGTAAAAAAAAAATCATTAATAAAAATACAATAAAACTATCCCCTATTTTGTAAACACTATACATTTTGTGCAAACCAATCGATAAACGCTTATTGCGATTTTTTTTACCAAAAATAGGTAGAAGAATACGTATCGGCCTAAACTGAGGAAAAAAAATGTTTATATGTTTTTGGGGGATATTTATTATAGCAAAAAGTAAAAAATATTGCATTTTTTTTCAAAATTGTCACTCAATTATCACACAATTATTTTTGTTTATAGCGCAAAAAATAAAAACTGCAGAGGTGATCAAATACCACCAAAAGAAAGCTCTATTTGTGGGGAAAAAAGGACTCCAATTTTGTTTGGGAGCCACGTCACACGACCACGCAATTGTCAGTTAAAGCGACGCAGTGCCGAATCGCAAAAACTGGCCAGGTCCTATACCTGCCTAAAGGTCCGGGTCTTAAATGGTTAAGGAAGGGAAAAAAAAAAGAAAATGTGTTGAAAGAAGGCAATAATGAAGATGACAGAAGTAAATCCACCAGCGCCGCAGGTAAGGTTAATTCCTGTGATGGACGTCAAACAAAATGGGTAATCTTACCAGACAAGATGGACCTCCACTAGTGGCAAGGTCTACAGCACATCCAGATACAACCCTCTGCAAGGTCTTGTGATGATCCCAAGATGTCACTGGACCAGTGTTTGATGCCCTCCTTAGCCTCTGGTAACTTTCCTCTGTATGTTGGAAAGACAGGATCTCCTAATCTCTGCAGGGGCCAAATGCTTCTCTAATTGGGGATGCAGTAATAAAGAAATAAAAACTCGGATAGTGTATTACCTCCAAGATGATGGATATTTATTCCATTTAAAAAAATATAAACATTAAAAAAGCAGGCATAAAAATATTCCAAGTGTACACCTGTGCAAGCGAGGTCACGTGAGCAGGTAGTGACGTCATTACGCAGAACCGCCCTGACTAGTTTTGTTACATGTAACGTTCTCAAAGCGCACAGGCGACGCACTGAATCGTCACTCTATATATACATGAGGCTTAGCCAAGCCTCTCCTTCGTTTGACGGCCATGATGGTGAAAAGGTAACCAACCCTCACTCTCATTCTTAATAAAGGGCGGGGTGGATACTGTCTGGATGGTCTATCATTCCTATCCCCCCTTGATGAAGCACCGTGGTCCCGATAATGATCCCAACCCCTAAAAGGGTATTCTCCATATGGATAATCACCATCATGGAGCGGTTGGAATCTATTCTGTGTGGATACTTGGTAGTCCCTATATGGCTCATCCTCATAGGGCCTCTTAGGGGGACCATAGTAGCCTCTATCAGGAAGAGGTTTATTGTATTTATTTTTTATTTTTCCAAGTGGGAGATTTAGGGGGAGGACCCTTTATATGACCGCCTGGGGGTCTGGACCTCTGTGTGGGGGGGGGAGGGCACCTCCTCTGTGTGGGGGGGGGAGGGCACCCTAGTCTCCCTATCTGGCTTAATTTCAGTATCCAAACGGATACATTTACATTTCTTATGTTGAACTAAAAATATCTAAAAATTTCACCACAGCCTTATTGAAATATTTGAACCATTCTAATAGTTCTAATTCACCTTTTTGGAGACTAACTTTCCCTCTAAGGCTTCTGGGAACCATGGCATCACCTACATACTGTTCTAAGAAGGCTATATCCAAATTTTAGCAAAGCAATTAGCTCTATGGGCATCCCATATTCCCTTTACCCCAACCAAGTTATATCCCCCAATAAACAAAAACAAATCAACACGAATGACTGTTTATTGTCTCTGAGGTGATAGATGTAGGTCTGCCAGCAGGGTGAAAAGGTGGATGTTGGTAACTAGTAGCAACCATCCGCTACATACATAAGTATTCACAGCCTTTGCCATGAGTGAGTGAAAAACGTGAAAAGCGCAAACACTTCTGAACTGAATCGCCTATGGGCGCTGTTTCCATTCCTTCGATAAGGAAACGCTTTGCCTCAGAAGAGATGAGTTTTAATCATTCTCCTGAAGGCCAAGTGCTCCGACTCCAGTCGGATGGTGGTTGGTAGTGCATTCCACAGTCGAGGTCCTGGGACAGCAAATCTCCGATCTCCTTTGGATTTGTATCTTGCCTTGGGTATGTGCAGTAGGTTTTGATTTGTGGATCGCAGAATGCGATTGGGGCTATGGGCTTTTATTTTTTCGCATAGATATTGGGGAGCGTTTCCTTGAATACACTTGTGTGTAAGGCAGAGTGCCTTAAAAGTGATTCTGTCTTTCACTGGTAGCCAGTGAAGGGATCTAAGCGAAAGGGAGATAGACTCCCATGGTTTTTTACCAGTCACTAATCGAGCAGCCGTATTTTGAACGACTTGCAGACGAGTGATTTGGTATTTGGGGAGTCCTAAATAGAGGGCATTTGCTTAGTCAAGTCTGGAATTGATGATTGTTCCCACCATGACTGCAATGTCCTTTTTAGGGATAAAGGGGGTGAGTCGGCGTAGTAGGCACAGCAGATGATGGGATCCGCTGACTACCGACCCTATTTGTGCATCCATTGTCATGTAGGAGTCGAAAATGACTCAGAGACTTTTGACTTTGGTGCTAGGGGCAATAATTTTTCCCAGAATGGGCGGGGGGTTCCAAATTGAGGTGGGGTGACTTTTCCTGTTTGCGTGAAACAGGAGAAGCTCTGTTTTCGAACCGTTGAGTTTAAGATAACTGGATGTCATCATTAACACCATTAAATAAATCCGATCAAATCGGTCTGACAGACCGTTTTGATCGTATTTGTCTGCTGGTTTAGATTGGTTTGATCGTGTACACGCGATCAAACCAAAATCCCCGCCGGCAGCCACCAGGAAGTAAAACACTTCCGCGCATGCGTCGAATACATTCGACGCATGTGCGGACTGATATGTCTGCTGGTTAGTGTACTAACCAGCAGACATGTCGAACGGGTTCCCAGCAGACAGATTTTAAAGCATGCAGTGGCGTAGGGAGGGGGGCTGACTGGGGGGCCGGAGCCCTGAGTGTGCCCCAAAAAAGCCCCGGGTCTCGATATTCCTAAATGCATTATTAGCCCTGAGCCATTTACACAGGCAACAGGGAAGGATCTGAAAAACATACAGCGCGGCTAAGTGACATACAAAATGTCCCACTTCCGGGACCCAGCTCCTATGACGGACGTCACACTGGTCCAATGCCGGGACAGCAGGATGTGTGACATCGATCATAGGTGCTTCCGGGTCCAGGAGGCGGCGGGAATGACACTGCGACCATGCTGGGCACTGGAAGGTCCCTGCTCCCTCTGTGTAAATGAGTGGGCGGCTCTTCTATCCTGGCTCTGGCTGCCTGGTGCCTGCAGGGCAATCTGAGTGGTGGTGAATGCCGGGATGAGTGTACTCGCACACTACAGGTAAGGCTGAGCAAAAACAATCTGGACTTAAATTTCTAAAGTGTGCAGGGATATGAAAATTCTGTTTCGGTGATTGAATGCCAGTTATTAAAAAAGAGCAGAATTTGTAATAGACATGTAAAGAAAAGCCTGAACTATATAATTATACTGGTATAACCATTTTAAACATTTACCGCCTGTGACCAGTTATAAATGGATGTGTCAGGAGATCAGAGGTCATCTGAAGTCTGACGTGTGCTGATGTGCCATCAGCTAGGTCAGTGTATGTGTCAGATAGGTGAGTGTGTGTCAGGTAGGTCAGTGTATGTGTCAGATAGGTCAGTGTATGTCAGATAGGTCAGTGTATGTTTCAGGTAGGCCAAGCAAGTGAGCGTATCAAACTCCAAGCCACCCACCCCCCGGCTTTTTCCACCTAGCAACACCCCTGTCTGGAGGAGACCAGGCACCGCTCATCACCTGCCCAATACCATCTCTATAGTGAAGTATAGTGGTGGCAGTATCATGCTGTGAGGATGTTTTTCAGCAGGGGGTACTGGGATAAAATGTTCTATCCTGAGAAGTTCTGTTTTTATTCCTGCTATAGATAGGGAGCTTTTATTGGAGTGAATATTTATTAATTTAATTCAATCTAGTGGACGACATTGTCGTTTATTTTTAGTATAGGGTTCTCTCTGTATATATACTGTACAAGTAGACTGTAACTATATGATATAACCAAATGAGGTGGTCCTAAAAACGATATATTTCTCTCTCTCTCTATTCCCATGGGACCAGTCCCAGGGGTTCCGTGCAAGGAGGGCTGTCACTAAGTGCTATTGGTACACAGATACTGGCCCCTACGTAGTGATATATATGCTAATATTGGGTATATTCCTACGTTTGGGCCTTTTTGCATTCTCTACATATTTATATTTATATACTTATTCAAACTCGTATGTAGATAGTACCGGTAATATCATTACTAGTGTATTATACTCCAAGATGGCCTGATCACACAGATTAGACCACGAATGCTTCTTATATGTATCTTAAAAAATGTGCAGTTTATATAGTGTGCTTTTAGTATGTTATATATGTTTTTAATATATTTGCCTGTACTCACTATGTATTATTTTATTCATTATATATGCGTGTAAATATATCGCTTTTTATTAAGTCTTATACTCCTTTAAGAGGGATGTCTAGTAGGATTAGGAGATGGACTTGCGCCCGTCTCCCACTAGATATGCCTACTCTGGCACGGCTGCCATTATCCTTTTGTGGGGATATGTGTGCATATATGGTGCAAGGGGTTTCTTTTGGGCCACACTTCAACATTTTAATGTGGGAGGCTAGTCCCTGCACCCTGCACCGCCATCTAGAGCTATGGGAGCCCGTTCACTGGCTGGCACTAAACCGGAAGTAGCGGGTGGAACGCAAACACCCGCACTTCCTGTGATCGTGGAACGCAATCCACATGCTATGCGCGCGCATATCTGTGTGCGCGCGCATATCTGCGTGCGCGCGTATGCCCGCGCGCATGCGCGAGTACGGCGAAACCGGAAGTGCGGGGTGGAACGCAGAAGGCCCCGCACTTCCTGACTGTGAATGGCGTGCGTTCCAGCTAAACCAGGGCGCCGACGGTGGAGCGGTGGCAGCCTGAGGTATAAGTGGCTGTCTCCTTGGGCACAAGATTCACCAGGTGGGTGCCTTCATGTTGTACCCCTCGGCCTGCTGTTGCATTAAAGGCCCTGTGGTAGGACCTGGCGAGTAGGCCAGGCTTCAATAGAGCTGCCAGTAGACTTATGGCAATAGATAGTTTGGTGATCCCATTGCACTGCTGCATTGCCAGTCTTGTGTCACTTGCTGTGTACCCCATCGTATAGGATGGGCACCTAGATCAACTTGCCCCTCCACACAGATGGAGCCCATTCGGGTGACCAATGGGGTGGGCGGAGTCCCGTAAGAAAGGCGGGACCAGTCAGCTAGTGACGAATGGCTGCGCCTGTATGCACACATGCACCTATAAAGGGATAGTTTGCAGGAAGAGAGAGCTATCGCAGACCACCTAGGCTTTGAAGAAGGGGGTACGCCCCGGAAACGCGTCAGCCACATTGGTGTTTAGGGTCTGACTGGCAGGTGCCGTGAGGTCCAGGTTCAGCTGTTTTTAATGCGCTTACTACTGAATGTTTGTAAGTAGGACCATTGCTTTTTATTTTGTGTATATTAAAATGTATAAGTGGTAATGCACAAGGTCGGTGCGCCCTCCTTTCTTTTCTTTTTTCGTACTGGGAGACTAGTCAGGATTGAGGGAAAGATGAATGCAGCAATGTACAGAGACATGCATCTCTGTGAATGTCCTTAAGTTACCTAGCCAGAGCCCAGCCTTAAACCCAATTGAACATCTCTGGATAGATGTGAAAAATGGCTGTGAACCTACACTCCCCATCCAACCTGATGGAGCTTGAGAGGTCCTGCAAAGAAGAGTGACAGAAACTGCCCAAAAATAGATGTGCCAAGCTTGTAGCATTATACTCAAGAAGACTTGAGGCTGTAATTGGTGCCAAAAGTGCTTCAACAAAGTATTGAGCAAAGGCTGTGATTTTTTTTTTCGTTTATTATTTTTAATAAATTTGCAAAGATTTCAAACAAAGTTCTTTCACATTGTCGTTATGGGGTATTTTTGTAGAATTTTAAGGAAAATAATGAATTTAATCTATTTTGAAATCAAGGCTGCAATTTTTTTGAAAAAAATTAAGCGCTGTAAATACTTTCCAGATTGCACTGTACATACTGTATATATGTGTGTATATATATGTGTGTGTATACTATATATTCACTGATACTGTCCTTGGGCGTGCCACTAGCCTTTGAGAGTCAAGGGAGGTACTTCAAAGGCACTGCCTGAATGGGAACTCTTTAATCCCAATAGCCAGGGCCGCCATCAGGAATTTTGGGGCCCTTACACAGCTTCAGGCATGGGCCCCCTGGGTGGCAAGGGAACCGGGGGGGGGGGTGCTGCCGCATGATGAAATTGAGAAGCGGAGGGGGGGGGCTGCTGCCGCGAATTGAGAAGTGGGGGGACCCTTTACAAAAAGAAGAAATAAAGAAAAATATATATAAAAAAGGGGGGTAGCCATCCGGGGCCCTCTGGGCCCTTTAATAAAAATTATATATATATATATATATATATATATATATATATATATATATATATATATATATATATATATATAAAAATAAAAGAAATAATATATAAAAAATATATATTTTTTTTTTTTAAAAAGGGGGGGTTGTCATCTGGGGCCCTGGGGATCTCCAGGTACCTGTGGACCTTCGGACCTATAAAAAAATAAAAGAAAAAAAATTGTCCCTTTAATAAAAAATAAAAGAAAAATATATTAAAAAAAGAAAAATTTTTATAAAAAAAATAATAAAAAAAAGGGCTTGCCATCTGGGGCCCTTTGGTGGCCTCCGGGCCCCTGGGGACCTTTGGACCCCTAAAAAAAAGTTTTTTAGGGTGGTTCCCATCCGGGCCCCTGGGGACCCCCGGGCCCCTTACAGGTGTAATGCCTGTACCCCCCTGATGGCGGCCCTGCCAATAGCTAATAAGCATAGACTGGGTTCCCTCTGGTGGCTAATTACACATACTGTACAATCACTATGGTTGAGGACTGAGAGGTGTGTAAATGTGAAAGTCGAAAGATTACCAAAAGGGAAACTTGAAATACCGTAATAACTGAAAATATCCATACACTAGAACGCAGGATAAAGTTATACTTATATTTTCCACTAGATGGCATACAGAGCCTATATTTCAGTTCACATGTAGCTGAATCTCATTGTACAAATGTCTCTGTTACAAGAGACGGACAGATACTTATAAAACAAGATCATCCAATATGAAAACTAATAAGATTATCATTACAGGGAGAATCTCCCTTGCCACTATTACACTCTTGTTCCGAACACTCCACATTTCTCTCAGTCTGAACAATTGTCATAAAGTACAGCAAAAGAAATGCAGCTAACATGATTTAACAGCATTTAAGCATCCTTGAACTTAATTTGTTTCACAAATTGCTGAACATAAAATCTTGACGTAGAGTATTTGATACAGGTTGCAGACAACAGTTTTCAATTTCAATACAAGGGCAGCAATTTCAGGCTCTCATCAACAAAATAAAAACTCAACTTCAGTCAAAACATTTTATTTAATTTATAGTTGTTGCAAGTATGCGTCCTTGATGTCCAAGGATGCCAGAAAGTCCCCCGGATGTAGCTAATTGAATGGGGGGTAACTAGATGCGAAAACCACACTATTGTATAATAAATGACAGATGGACTACAGCAGCAGCCACAACAATTAGGTGGTCACACACTTAGACAGTATTTTAAAAGGTTGTGTGTTGGGGCACTCGCTAATTAAGAATAATGATTGTGACAATAAAAAAAAATGATCTAATATCCAAAAATGAGAAATCCCATGTAATTTCCGTGTACTAGGTGCATGACAAAACAAAATACATCAAAAATGTGCAGCAATAAAGTGCAGAATGTGATAATAAGTGCTATCAATAATTAATAAAAGCAAAACATTCCTGTCAGCAAATGATTAAAAATGCAGCAAAAATTAATAATTAATAAAGTGCATAATCAATTGATAATGCTGATAGAGTGCAACACAAAGTAATAAAATCTTCAATGTTAAATATAGATCCAAACGTGAAAAAAAGTGTGATAAAGGGTCTTCATACAATGTGCAATAATGAATATGCAAATTAAGCAATCTGGGTCACAGTCCAGAACATGCAGCCAGAGATATTGAATAAAATAAATGTCCACAAAATTTTCTCAAAGTGCAGTGCCCCAAACAAAATCCAAAAACGTGCTCCACTCCAAAGTGACCAGTAACACCAGCCTCTCACCTCAAAGAGGCTTAAAATAAGCCCTTAGTGAAATCCCACTGGCTGCAGCTTCTCTTCCCCAATGCGTGTGCGGACCACTTTCATTCCATAACAGCAGCAATGTTTTGCCAATATTCAAAACCCCTCTTTCCTTGGACCAATGGCTCCCACAAGGTACATAGGAGGAGGAATAATACTCACAATAGTGTAAAATCAAAACAACTATTTATTAAAAACGCAATATAAACTCACATTTCAGATTGCAGTAACAAACATCAGATGTAATGGCTTCTCCACTCCCGGCCGAGAGCAGAGATGACGTCACCGACGGCTCGCAAATTTCCTCGCGCGTATCGTGGCTGTGCACGCCACTTAGTCATAGGGTATCATGGAGCGCAGCCACCACCGAGCGAATGGATTCCATGCGGAACTTCCTTACTCTCGCAAAGGCATTCAGAGCTTTGAGGTCCAAGATTGGACGGACCCCATCCTTCTTCGGGACCACAAACAGATTCGAATAAAATCCCTGAAACCTCTCGTTTCAGGGATCCCTGAAATCCCTAAAACTGACCACAAGGCGCTGAGGAACCACAAAGGACTTCTGCTGCTTTTCCCATTCCTTATCAATGAACTTGTCAAAAAAGACTGAACCCTCAGTGGATGCCTCAGCTGCACTATCCAGCTTAAGGGAGTCCCTTACAGCTCTGATAAGCACACTAACAAGTGCCCTGTCCTGTACTGACCCAAGTGAGGAGTCTTCCTCACAAGGAAGGTCCTGGTCCACATCCTCTGACAACCCAGAACTTGTGCCGCAACCAGGCCCGGGTCTGAGTCAGAGCATTCCCCAAAAGAAGGCGGGGGTGCTTTTTACCCCCCTTACACCTGCACGCTGCTTCCACCCTGGCAACAAATGTTTCCAGGACTGCCGACAAAGTGTCCATGGGAACCGCAGGTGCAGGAGCACCAGCTGCCACCTCTGGCATTTTGGGGAAGAAGGGCCAGATACTGACTCCATAACCACAGACAGCTCTCAGGGACCTATTCAAGACCTGAAAAGGCCCATCCTCCTTGCTGCGCTAACCGGGGGGGGTTACCCAGGGGACTCATCAACCCAGCAAGAGACTGCTCAGTGCTGCTGCCCGCCCTCTGTACACAGTGTGTGCTGTGAGGAAAAAGCTGTAAGGTAAAGCTGTGAGGTAAAAATCTGTTAGGAGATATGTGCTGCGTGCCGTATAGAAAGCCAGCACTAGAGGCCAAAACCCCACCCAAAATGGCCGCTGGATGCCTCAGAGATAACAGGGCACAGCCACAGTAAAATGGTCGACCGCAATAACAAGCTGCGCCATAGCGTGACCCCCAACAAAATGGCCACCAATGGGAAATTTCAATTCAAACAGCAGACTGCAAAGAAAAGGCACCGGCGCTGCCAAAATGGCGGCGAAATGCTGCAATGTGGATGAGAAGGCCGAATGAGGCTTCCCCAATGCAAAGCACACCCGACAGTTAAAAATGGGCCCAGACACCCCACAGTCTCCCGGTGGGAAAAGGAGACCCCCACAGGTCCACCCCGGTAGCAGTGGAAGAGCAGCAGAAGGAAACGTGACAGAGAGCAGGGAAATGGAGGATAGGAGGACCCCCTAACCCTAGGCATGCCCAGCCGCACCGACCTGCCAAAGCAGGAAGGACTGTACTTACCCGTCCATGCGGGGACCCGCTGGCGCATTCCTGACAGGCATACAACTACGTTGGAGTAGCTGTCTGCCCGGTCCACTGTGAGTGAGACAACACTACAGCCCAGTCATATGTGGACCCTGGAGCAACAAGCTCACCAGCCACCCCAGGAGTCATGGGATATGTCGTGGCAGACCCAACCCTTAGCAATGGTGTGCTCACTCTTGCTGGCCGGACTGAGGAGACTACAAGGATCTATGTATCCAGCCTGTCACCCAGCCAGCAGTTGATAGAAGATTCTCAAATAAAGAAAATTAAAAAGAAAATTAACCACTTAAGGACCAGACCAATATGCTGCTAAATGACCCAAGGGGTTTTTACAATTCGGCACTGCGTCGCTTTAACAGACAATTGCGCGGTCGTGCGACGTGGCTTCCAAACAAAATTTGCGTCCTTTTCTTCCCACAAATAGAGCTTTCTTTTGGTGGTATTTGATCACCTCTGCGAGTATTTTTTGCTCTATATACAAAAATAGAGCAACATTTTTGAAAAAAAAATCAATATTTTTTACTTTTTGTTATAAGAAAAATCAAATAAACAACATTTTAGTCAAACATTTAGGCCAAAATGTATTCAGCCACATGTCTTTAGTAAAAAAAAAGATTGGCTGGGAGCGATCCGGAGGGGGCGGACAAAAACCAACAGCCGCCCCCTCATCCCGGATCGCTCGGACAGCCACGGGGACTGCCGCAAGTACCGGGGGGGGGGGGGGGGTTCGATCAGACCCCCGACTCACGTCTAGGCAGGGACATACAGGTATGCCAATGTGCCTGTACGTGCCATTCTGCCGACGTATATGTACATGCGGTGGTCCATAAGTGGTTAAATGAAACAAAAAATTTCTTGAGGGCGCTGGGCCCAAAGGGAACCATGTCGTTCTCCTTTGCTAGACAGAAAAAAACTGAGGCTGCATGCTGCAGGGAGGAGGGTTATGTCTGGAGGGACCACCCCCTGGGCAGGGCTGTTCAACTCTGTTAAAGTAACATGTATTTAAATATCTAACATGTTCTGCCTAGTCCTCTCCTATGAACAGGAACATAACCCACTTGTCAAGACTTGTGAAGGCTGTGTCCTTCCATGGACGATAAGAGAAAAGTTTTTTTTGTTTTAATTCTCTGTCTTTTTTGTTTATAGCGCAAAAAATTCAAACTGCAGAGGTGATCAAATACCACCAAAAGAAAGCCCCATTTGTGGGGAAAAAAGGACAAATTTGGGTACACTGTTGCATGAAAGATCTGGCGGCACGCTGTCGTCACCCAAGAAGCTCCAAACGTTCCCCCAGTGGATGGGTGCCTGAGAATTTGTGGACCGGCCAGCACATAGATTCAAGGCGATCTTTTAATTGCATGATTGTAAGTGCAATACTATTTTAAATAAATTATTTTACTCATTTAATACACTATGTGGAGCTATCATTGTTTCTTACATAGTGGGCATTGATGCCGGTGAAATTACTTGTGAATGAGACCCAGTAGGACCGTATATGTCTGAACTGCGAGATTGGGAGTGACTACCTAATAAAGGGATTTTTAAATACAGCTTACCTGTAAAATCCTTTTCTTGGAGTACATCACGGGACACAGAGCGGCATATTCATTACTATGTGGGTTATATGGAGTACCTTCAGGTGTGGACACTGGCAATCTTCAAACAGGAAGTCCCCTCCCTATATAACCCCCTCCCCTAGAGGGAGTCCCTCAGTTTTGTAGCAAGCAGTATGCCTCCCAAAATGGTCACCCAAAAGAGGGGTGGGAGCTCTGTGTCCCGTGATGTACTCCAAGAAAAGGATTTTACAGGTAAGCTGTATTTAAAAATCCCTTTTTCTTTCTCGTACATCACGGGACACAGAGCGGCATATTCATTACTATGTGGGATGTCCGAAAGCAATGCTTTAATGAGGGGAGGGAGACATCTTCCAAAGAAGGATACAATTTAGAGATAAACTCAAATCATAATAATAATTCCAAATTAGTCAAGAAAGAAGAACCTTTTTTCTTTTTTTTTTTTTTTTTTTTTTTATATAACCAAGGGTGTTTCTGATCCCGAGGATTTCAAACTGCAGCCTGTAGTACTGCCTGTCCAAAGGCCGAATCCGCATTCCTTCTCACGTCTATTTGATAAAACCTTGTAAACGTGTGGACTGATGACCACGTTGCCGCTTTGCATATCTGAGCCATAGAGATCTGATGGTGTGCTGCCCAAGAGGCGCCCATGGCCCTGGTAGAATGGGCCTTTACCGACAACGGAGGGGGCAACCTCTTCAATCCGTAGGCTTGAATGATTAATTGTCTAATCCATCTTGAGATGGTGGATTTTGCAGCTGCCTGCCCCTTCTTGGGGCCATCTGGTAGAACGAATAACACCTCTGTTTTCCTGGTCTTTTCCGTAGCTTTAAGATAGGCCTTCATGGCCCGGACAATATCCAAGGTATGCAGCAACCCCTCCTTTCTAGATGTAGGTTTTGGAAAGAAGGATGGAAGTACCAAATCCTGGTTTAAGTGAAATTTGGATATAACCTTTGGTAGAAAGGAAGGATGGGGCCGGAGAACTGCCCTGTCCTTATGCAGAACAAGATATGGTTCCTTACATGATAAGGCTGCTAATTCTGACACTCTCCTGGCCGAAACTATGGCGACCAAGAAAACCAATTTTCTTGTCAGTAAGAGTAAAGGAATCTCAGCCAAAGGCTCAAAAGGCTGTTTCTGTAGAGTGGACAGGACAAGATTTAGGTCCCAAGGACAAACTGGTGACTTGACAGGAGGATTAATACGCAAGACCCCCTGTAAGAAGGTCTTTACCAGCGAGTGGGTGGCCAGCGGCCTCTGAAACCACACTGACAGAGCTGAGATCTGTCCTTTGATTGTGCTTAGTGCCAGGCCTTTATCCACTCCTAGCTGGAGAAAACTTAACACCCTATCAATAGTATATTTGCGGCAATTCCATCTTTTGGATTCACACCAGCCTATATAGTTCCTCCACACCCTGTAATAAATTACCCTGGAGACCGGCTTTCTAGCCTTAATCAGGGTAGGGATTACCTGCCTAGACAGACCCCTACCCCTGAGAATCAGGGATTCAGCCTCCAGGCCGTCAAATTTAGACGCTGTAATGTAGGGTGGAGGATCGGACCTTGTGAGAGTAGGTCTGGTTGTAGAGGAAGAGTCCAAGGGTCTCCCACTGCCATATTCAGGACTAGTGAGTACCAAGCCCTCCGGGGCCAAGCTGGAGCTATTAGAATGACTGGCTTGTGCTCCACTCTGATCTTGCGCAACAGGCGGGGGAGTAACTGTAGTGGAGGGAATGCATATAGAAGTTTGAATTGATGCCAAGGGCAAACCAACGCATCGGTTCCGCAGGCCATAGGATCCCTCGCTCGCGACACGAACCTGTCTAGTTTCTTGTTGAACCTGGATGCCATTATATCTACGTCTGGCGTTCCCCACCTCTGGCAGATTGTCTGAAAGACCTGGGGATGCAGAGACCACTCCCCTGGCAACAGACTCTGGCGACTTAAGAAGTCTGCCTGCAGGTTGTCCACTCCGGGAATGAATATCGCTGAAATGCAGGGTACATGAACCTCTGCCCATTGAAAAATCAAGTTCACTTCCCTTTGAGCGGCCTGGCTCCTGGTTCCCCCTTGGTGGTTTATGTATGCCACCGCCGTGGCATTGTCTGACTGGATTCTCACCAGGAACCCCTTTAATCTGGAGGTCCACGCCAACAGGGCTAGGCGAGCAGCTCTGATTTCCAAGATATTGATGGGGAGCTGCCTCTCTGCTTTCACCCAAGTTCCCTGGCGGGAGAACCCCTCGAAGACCGCCCCCCAGCCTGCCAGGCTGGCGTCTGTGGTAACTACCTTCCAGACGACAGGGCTGAAGGATCTTCCCTTTAGAAGGTTCTGAGGGTTCAACCACCAGGTCAGGCTTTGTCGGACCCTTGATGATAGCGTCAAAGGGGACTCTAAGGCATATGCCCTCTTGCCCCAGGCTGCTAGAATGGCTGCCTGTAGGACGCGAGTGTGGATCTGAGCGTATGGTACTGCCTCGAATGTGGCCACTAGCTTGCCTAGTAATCGCATACACAGGCGAATAGTTGGTCTTTTCTTGTTTATAACCAACTGAACCAACCCCTTGATCGCCTTGATCTTTACAAGGGGCAGGAACACCTTTTGATGTTCTGTGTCTAACCTCATGCCGAGGTATTCCAACTGCTTTGTAGGCTGGAATGCTGACTTTCCCTGGTTTAGGACCCAGCCGAATTCTTCGAGGTACCGAACCGTGAGGTTTACTGCCTTTTGCAGACCCGTCCGTGAGTGATCTATGATTAAAAGGTCGTCCAAGTATGCTAGGACTGTGACTCCTTGGATCCTTAAATTGGCCAGAACTGGGGCTAGAATCTTCGTGAATACCCGGGGGGCCGTGGCCAGCCCGAAAGGGAGCGCCCTGAATTGGAAGTGTCGCTGCCCCACCGCGAAGCGTAAAAACCTTTCATGCGCCTGAAAGATTGGTACATGAAGGTAAGCATCTTTTATGTCTATGGAGGCCAGAAAATCGTCTTTCTGAAGCGCGGCGGCTGCTGACCGGATGGATTCCATCCGGAAGGAACGCACCCTTAGATAACCGTTTAACCTCTTTAGGTCCAAGATTGGCCTGACATCGCCGTTGGGCTTTGGTATGACAAAGAGATTGGAATAGAAACCTAGGCCTTGCTCTTGGGCTGGCACTTCTATAATTACGTCCTGGCAAAGCAGGTGATCCAAAGCTGCCAGCATTGAGGCCTTCCTTGCTGGATCCCTTGGTAGCCTTGATTCTTGAAAATGAGGCGGAGGATATTTTAGAAACTCCAGTCTGTAACCTGTGGTTACAGATGCCCGGACCCAATTGTCGGGGATCTTGGCTTCCCAAACTTCTGAGAAGAGACGAAGCCTTCCCCCCACCCGTGAGAGTGGGGGCGCCCCTTCATAATGCAGACTTAGGGGCTGTCTTTGACGGCTTGCGATACCACGGCTTCTTACCCCCAGGGGTCTGTCCTTGCGATCTACTGATAACGTTGGATCGTGCAGGCGGCCGTCGATACTGCCTGGAATTAGAGGGCCCCGAGACAGGAAAAAGCTGCCTCTTAAATGTAGGAGCCCGGAATGTCTTTTTGACCGGTAAAAGGGTACTCTTGCCATTTGAAATAGTCTGAATATATTTATCCAGATCTTCTCCGAAAAATCGTCCTCCATGGAAGGGAAATCCTGCCAGAAGCTTTTTGCATGGGGGCTCCGCCGCCCAGTTCTTCAACCATAAGAGCCTTCTCATGTGCACCAAACATAGTGATAAACGAGAAGCCTGCTGGATGGAATCTTTTATAGCATCTACCGCGAAACACAGAGCTCTGGGAATGTCAGCAAACTCCTCTGCTTGTTGGGTAGGCATGTCCTTTAACATCTCTTTTGTCTGGTCTTTTAATGCCTGACAAACTCCAATTGCAGCTACCGCTGGCTGCACCACTGCTCCTGCCGTAGCAAAGGATGCTTTTAAAAGTGTCTCTAATCTTTTATCAACCGGATCTTTAAACATATGTATGTTTTCCACCGGACAAGTTAGTGATTTATTCACACATGAGATGGCTGCATCCACTATTGGGAGCCTCCACTTCTTGGAGAATTTTTCCTCCATGGGATAAATGACCGCAAATCTTTTCGGTGGCAGAAAAATCCTGTCCGGCCGTACCCAATCCCGAAAGATCAATTCCTCCAAGAGAGGATGGACCGGAAAAACTGCGTTGCTTAACGGGGCTTTCAAAGAGCCCAGAGAGGATACCGGAGGAACCTGAGGTTCTGGCAATGGCAAACTAAATGCCGAGCGGACCATGTCCGCCAAAGACTGTACCCACAGTCTCTCTGTCTGGGAGTCTGAAAATGGTTCCTCAGAGGTAGACCCCTCCATCCCTGAACCCTCTTGGTTCAGGTCCAGTTGATCCTCCTGTGATTCTAATTCCTCCGGAGAGAGAATCTCAGCATCTGAGGATACACCCCCTGGTGATGGGGATCTAACCCGTTTCTTACCAGGAATAGCTCTAGCGATCAATGCCGCTATTCTTTCTTCTAGCCCCCCTAGGGATACGGCTAGCATCTCCTCTGTGATAAACACAGGGCTGGGCTGATCTGGGCCAGCCTCCGCACCAGATCCCCCTAATGGTTCATCCAAGGCGCTTCTTAAATTAATAAGCTGCGGGGAAAGAATCGGCATATCAGAATCAGAAAGGGAACCCTTTTGTTTTTTGGTCTTTTTTGTACCCTTTGACCCCGAACCCTTGGAAGCCATAATACAAAATCGAGGGACTCCGCCCACACAACAGACTGTAGTGGCCAGGAGTACAAAAAATCAGAGTTTAGGGGAGAATAGATCACTAGTGTCCCAAAAACTGATGGGCCCGTATGTTGGGTTTTTTTTTTTTTTTTTTTAAATAATTATATATTATATATTATATATTTTCTTTGACAACATACAGTGACCCTAATTTAAGTTTGCCAGCCTCCAACCTGCTGCAAAATAAGGGGGATTCTTGGCTTAACAATAAAGGCATTGGAACAAAGTCCACATGTACTACCCCTCTTCCGCCACCGGGAGTCACTGTTCTGCCGCTCTGCGTCCTCTCCTTGAAAGATCAGCCTCAGACTGAGTACTGACAAAGCCTGCTGTCTATAACAGCACAAAGGCGCGCCCCTGTATGACGCCGCAGGCCCGCCCCCCCCCGCCCTCCTGTCTGGACGGCGCGAAAAATGTCAATAAGACGTGCGCGCGCACGCGCGCGCGCGCGTATGCCGGAAAACAGGAGAAACATGGAGGAGCCGCGCTGCTGGAGATCCAGGCACGCAGAAACAGGCGGCAGATTCAAACCCCCGGCCAGGTAGGACTCTCTCAAGGCCCCTAGGGATCCTTACTAGCCCTAGGAAGAAACAGCAGGTTAGCTAGCAACACATATTTAGACAGGGGGGCCTAGTGATGGGGGGAGAAGGGGTGTCATCCTGTCTCTCTTAGACATAGTGATCACGGTTGCCCATGCAGAGCATACTTAGGCTATCCCCCCTTTTAGGTTACCCCGGGGAGCCTGCTGTCGAACCAAGTCCCGCAGGCTCCCCCTTACCTGCTCCATGCTGCAGGATGTTTGACCAGCAAACTGATCCAATCTTCTCCCATCTCCGTGGGTAGCGTAGTAGACCTTCAGGCCCTGGGGTCCTATGAAGGTACCCACTGTCCTGGACCTATATAGCACCCTGGCAAACAGGAACTTTATGGTTTTGCAAACTCCAAGTCCTGGGCCCAGGGTCCAGCCCTCCAAAGAGGAACATTATAGGCAAAACCCCACGGTTTGGGGCCCGGGTACTGTCCACTTTGGCACTGAGGCTCCTTGGACAGATCCGGTTAGCCCGCCCTTAATCCCAAGGATGTGGAGCAAAGCTATTCCGTGACCAACACCTAAGACACTGGCGAAAAAACTGAGGGACTCCCTCTAGGGGAGGGGGTTATATAGGGAGGGGACTTCCTGTTTGAAGATTGCCAGTGTCCACACCTGAAGGTACTCCATATAACCCACATAGTAATGAATATGCCGCTCTGTGTCCCGTGATGTACGAGAAAGAAACATGCTGTTTATGATCCCCTGTCATAAGGGATCATGGAAATCGGGTAAGGAGCGTTTCAGTAGACAGATTCGATCGTGTGTACGGGCGGACCGACAGATTTGGCCAGCCGACAGATTTTAAAGCATGCTTTAAAATCTGTCTGCTGGGAATCCGTCCGTCTGACATGTCTGCTGGTTAGTACGCTAACCAGCAGACATATCTGCTCGCACATGCGTCGAATGGATTCGACGTATGCGCGGAAGTGTTTTACTTCCTGGTGCGGTGACATGGCGGCGTCAACGTCATTGTCACGTCACCGCGCTGTCTGCCGGCGAGGATTTTGGTTTGATCGTGTGTACAGCGATCAAACCAAAACAGCCAAGCAGACATATCTGTTCAAATCTGTCTGTCAGCAACCCATCAGGCAGAGTCAGCAGCCAACAGTGAGCCAACATCTGCTGTCAAGGTGCCATACAGCCGCCGCTCCAGACTCTGGAGGGATTCAACCATATTGTTTGGATGCACCCAAATGCCTGATTGATAGCTGGCTATGGCTGTTGGCAAAAAGCCAAAGCCAGCTGCGCCCGCTCTTCAGCCTGGCATTTTAGTAAGCACTGGAGGGGCAGAGAGCAGAGTGGTGACTTTTGTTTACAGCTCTCTGCACTCAGAGAAGACCGAGAGCTGAGTGATCAGCGGTCATGTGGATGTTTAGTTTTTGTGCTTCAAGCTGGTGGGGGACAGCTGCAGCATGTAGGCAAGAATGCGCTTTTTTATTTATTTTTTATTAAACTCCTACATCTCTTAAAGCGGAATTCCACCCAAAAGTGGAACTTCCGCTTAATCCACTCCTCGTCCCCTTACATGCCACATTTGGCATGTAATTTTTTTTTGGGGGGGGAGTGGGGGCTTCAGGAGAAGTGGGACTTCCTGTCCCACGTCCTCCTTCCGCCGAGGGGCTGCTAAGGCGATACGTCATATCGCCTTTTGGCAGCCCCTCCCTGTAGGCGGGTGCCCGGCCGTGAAGCCGAAAGCTGTCAACCAAAGTTTCGGAGGGTCTGACAGATTATACACACGCTCCCCTCTAATTCTGAGCTTGAAGTGGCCTTCAAAAGAAGATCGTCCAAGTAGCCCACGTTAGCGATGCCACACTGTCTTAATAGGGCCATAATCGGGATGAGCACCTTGGTGCTGATGCCAGGCCAAAGGAGAGAGCCACAAATGGTAGTGGTCTTCCCCGACTACAAAGCGTGGGCATCTTTGATGCTTGTTGCATATGGGGATATGCAAGTATGTGTCCTTGATGTCCAAGGATGCCAGAAAATCCCCCGGGTGGAGGGCAGCGACAACAGAGCGAAACGACTCCATCCGGAATCTTTGTGCCTTCACAAAGCAATTGAGGGCCCTGAGATCCAGGATTGGACGAACCCCCTAGAAGACCCGGCGCATCACGGATCACGGTAAATTGCCGCTGATAGTGGCCGTTTACCACGTGATCACGCCGTCAAATGACGGCGCGATCACTTGTAAACAAACCATCATTTGATGACGCCGGTTCCTCCCTCTCCTGAGTCTCCTCTCTGTACCGTTCGGTACAGTGTGAGAGGAGAGGGGGGGAGCGGGTGTCAGCAGCTGCGCTGTGGCTGGATCTGTGACAAATGCAGTCACAGATCCAGCTATCCCTCCATCCATCCCAGCTCTGCAATACCCCAGTATTCTGCAGTACTCCAATACTCTGCAATACCACAGTACCCTGCAATACCCCAGTACTCTGCAATACCCCAGTACCCTGCAATACCCCAGTACTCTGCAGTACCCCAATACTCTGCAGTATCCCAATACTCTGCAATACGTCAATACCCTGCGCAATACTCTGCAGTACCCCAATACTCTGCAGTACCCCAATACCCTGCGCGATACTCTGCAATACCCCAATACCCTGCGCGATACTCTGCAATACCCCAATACTCTGCAATACCCAAGTACTCTGCAATACCCAAATACTCTGCAATACCCATTTTTTTAAAGCACCCCTGTCCCCGTGTGCTCGCATGCAAAAGCGAACGCATACGTAAGTCCCCCCACATATGAAAACGGTGTTCAAGCTACACATGTGAGGTATCTCTGCGAACGTTAGAACGAGAGCAATCATTTTGGCCCTAGACCTCCTCTGTAACTAAAAACATGTAACCAATAAAAGTAATTAAAGCGTCGCCTATGGGGATTTTTAAGTAGCGAAGTTTGGCGCCATTCCATGAGTGTGCGCAATTTTGAAGTGTGACATGTTGGGTATCTATTTACTTGGCGTAACGTCATCTTTCACATTATGAAAAAAACTTGGGCTAACTTTACTGTTTTGTTTTTTTTAGCACAAAACTGTTTTTTTTTTTAAACACGCGTTCAAAAAATTTCTACGAAAATTCCATGCGAGATAAAAAGTTGTAACCGCCGCCATTGTATTCTCTAGGGTCTTTGCTAAAAAAAGCATATATAATGTTTTGGGGTTCTATGTAATTTTCTAGCAAATAAATTATGATTTTTACATGTAGGAGAGAAATGTCAGAATTGGCCTGGGTGTTCCAGAACGCCTGATGGCGTTCCCTGCATGTTGGGCCTCTGTATGTGGCCACGCTGTGTAAGTCTCACACATGGGGTATCGCCATACTCGGGAGAAATAGCAGAATGTGTTTTGGGGTGTAATTTGTGGTATGCATATGCTGTGTGTGAAAAATAACCCGCTAATATGACAGAAACAAGATTTTTTTTGTTTTTTTTTACAGAATTTTCAGTCGTTTTTCTTTAATAGCGCAAAAAATAAAATACCCAGAGGTGATCAAATACCACCAAAAGAAAGCTCTATTTGTGTGAAAAAAAAGGACAAAAAATTCAAATGGGTACAATGTTGTATGACTGAGTAATTGTCATTCAAATTGTGAGAGCACCGAAAGCTGAAAATTGGTCTGGTTAGGAAGGGGGTTTAAGTGCCCAGTGGTCAAGTAATTAAAAGGCAAATCCATCAGGGCCTTTTTGGAAGATTGGTCCGCAGACCAACACTTAAGCCAGAGCAGATGGTGTAACACCACCGCATAGCTTGAAGCTCTGGCCAGCAGAGGAATAGTGTCCAAGGCTGATTTGCAGACAAATTTTAAGCCCTGTACCAACTGGTCGGCTAGCGCTTCCTCGTCTGAGGGAACCTGACGTGCTTTTAACCCATTGTGCAGCATCATTGCCCATTCAGTGAGTGTCTGAGACACCAGGGCCCCAACTATCGTTGAGCGCACAGCTGAGCCAACCACTGTGTATAGGTTGCGGGAGACCGCCTCGGGCTTCTTGTCTGCAGGGTCCTTGAAAGCAGAAGCCCCTTCCACCGGAATTGTGGTTACCTTGTTTAGTCTGGACACAGGAGGGTCCACTATCGGAGGAAAGGTCAATTTTTTCAGGAAAATATCCTCAAGAGGGTAATGCAGCACCACATTTTTAGGGAAAAACCAAAGAAAACCTTCTGTGGTTTGTCCCATTCCTTGTATAACAGTTTGTCCAGATAGGACACACAAGGAAACAACTTAGCAGTGTGGGTCGGCTTACAAAACCCAAAAGGGACTGACGCCTCTGTTGCCTCCGCAGACTCCACTATTTTTAGAGTATCTCGCACTGCGGTGATAAGATCACCTACGAGAGCTTTTTCGCTTGCTGACCCGGATTCATCCTTACTGTCTGGCCGATCTTGGTCCACATCCTCCGATACATCAGAGCCAGGGCCATGAGCCGTAACTGGACCCAGCTCCGCATCTGTGTTGTCCCCAGAAGATGTCGGGGGAGGGGGCGCTTTTTACCCCCCATTTTCCCATTCGCCACTTCCACCTTGGCAATAGAGGCATCTGGGATTGTCGACATAGTGTCCGATACATCGGGTGCAGGGGCATCAATTGCTAGCTCAGGTGTTTCAGGGGAAAAGGCGTCTGCTTCTGACGCCATTCTCACCCACGCACCTGACACCCACAGGGACTCCAAGGAAAGGTACAAAAACCCACCCTCCTAGCTGCAAGAGAGACGAGGAGTTCCCCCAGAGGACTCACCACCCTTGAACAGTATAGTACGGCTGCCATCCGCTTCCTACTTGAGCTGCTTCTTTGTCAGCTGTCTGTGTCAGTCTGACCACTCCGCAGCATGTGTCTGCAAGCTTGACTCGTTTAAATGATGTGATACAGCGTGAACCTCGATAAAATGGCCGCTGAGCGGCAGATAGAGGCCAAACAATGCCGCGGGCCACATGAACATTGCCGCCAAGCGGCAGGTAGAGGCAAAAACAGTGGACCACAGGCAAAAGGCCCGCCAATTAGCAGATAGAGGCCAACACAGGTGGAGCACAGGCAAAAGGGCCGCCGAGTGGCCGACGGATAGAGGCCAAACAAGGAGCGGACCACAAAAACATGCCCGCCGAGCGGCAGATAGAAGCCAACCCCAGCGTGGACCACAGGACAAATGGCCGCCAATTAGCAGATAGAGGCCAAACACAGCGTGGAGCACAGGCAAAATGGCGGCTGACAGCATGGAGAACACACAGGTAAGCAAACCTTTTCATGGCAGCTCATAGCATTTGTAAGCGGACGTACAGCGCAGTTCCATCACAGGTGGAGCCCCCCATGTGAACCCCCAGCCCCAGCAGCCAGCCTAGCTCAGAGAGGAGGTAAGGGAGGATCGAACACTTACTCAACCTCCCGGGAAGGTCCAGCTATGTCCTCCTGCCAAAGCAGGGGATTACTACTTACCCTTCTTGTGTGGATTCTGCTGGAAGCATCCCAGACAGAACATCTTCTGCATGGTTAAGAAGGCCCGGCCGCTGTAGACCGGTCATATGCTTGCCCTGGAGCATGTAGCTCACCGGCCACCCGAAGAGTGATGGGCAGGTCGTGGAAGACTTAGCGCATAGCTACGGTCGGCACACGCTCGATGGCCAAAACTGGGGAGACTACAAGGATCTGGGATCCAGCCTGTCACCCAGTCGGCGGTTGATTGTAGATCAGATGACCAAAAAAAAAATCAATTTGGAATAGCTCTCCAGGTCTATGAGCCCAAAGGGAGCCATGTCTTCTCCTTAGCTAGGCAGAAAAAAAACTGATCTGCGAGATGCAGAGAGAGGGGCTATACCCAGAAGGACCGCCCCGGGGTGGTACTGTATGGTGTGTGATGTGTATAACACTTTCTATAAGTTTCTGCCTAGTCACTCCTGAATGAAGGCTAGTACCCACTTTGTCAAGGCTGTGTCCGTCCATGAACGAAAGAGAAATGACAATAGGTGCTCTGGACTAAAGTCAAAATTGTAATAGTTGCCTGTAGCAGGAAGCATTTTGTTTGCTGAAAGGCTGGAGAGAGGTACAATAATGAGTGTCTGCAGGCAACAGAGAAGCATGGTGGAGGTTCCTTGTAATTTTGGGGCTGCAGAGTGGCTCAATAATATTGAGATCCGGAGACTGAGATGGCCACTCCAGAACTTTCACTTTATTCTGCTTTAGCCAATGGCAGGTCGACTTGACCTTGTGTTTTGGATCATTGTCATGTGGTAATGTCCAATGCGCAGCTACCTTGCTGATGAATGCAAATGTTCCACCAGTATTTTTTTATAACATACTGCATTCATCTTGCCATCAATCTTAATCCAAAATATCCTTTGTAGCTCACACATCCCCAAAACATCAACAATCCACCTCCGTGTTTCACAGTAGGAATAGTGTACCTTTCATCATAGGCCTTGTTGACTCCTCTCCAAATAAAGCATTTATGGTTGTGGCCAAAAAGCAAAATTTTGGACTCATCACTCTAAATGACTTTGTGCCAGAAGGTTTGAGGCTTGTCTCTGTGCTGTTTGGCGTATTGTAAGCGGCATACTTTGTGGCATTTGCGTAGTAATGGCTATCTTCTGGCGCCTCGACCACATGTTTTCAGAGTCCTGTATTTTACCTAAAGTTATTTGTGGGTTTTTTCTTTGCATCCTGAACAATTTTCCTGGCAGTTCTGGCTGAAATTTTAGTTGGGCTACCTGACCGTGGTTTGGTTTCAACAGAACCCCTAATTTTCCACTTCTTGATTAGAGTTTGAACACTGCTGATTGGCATTCTCAATTCCTTGGATATCTTTTTCTATCCCTTTCCTGTTTTATACAGTTCAACTACTTTTTCCCACAGATCCTTTGACAATTCTTTTGCTTTCCCCAAGACTCAGAATCCAGAAACGCCTGTGCAGCATTGGATGAAAGATGCAAGGATCTGTCAGGAGTCCAGAAACTCATTGACCTTTTATACACACACACACACACACACACTAATTACAAGCAAACAGATTACAGGCGAGGATGGTTACCTTTGATAGACATTCAAACCCCTTTGTATCAACTTGTGTGCATGTTATCAGGCCAAAATCACCAGGGCATGTAAACTTTTGATCAGGGTCATTTGGGTAATTTCTGTTGCAAATATGATTTAAAAAGACTAAACACAGTTGATTGATAATAAATGGCTTCAGCCAAACACTAACCATGAGTGAAAGAAATGTTTTTGAGTTATCATTCATATTCTCTAAAAATGCCCAAGAAATGAAAATCTGCCAGGGTTGTAAACTTATGAGCACAACTGTACATTGGCCTAAACTGATAAATACATTTGTTTTTTTTTTATATATATTTTTTGGGGATATGTATTATATGGCAAAAAATAAAAAAATTGTTGGTCTTTTTTTGTTTATTGAGCAAAGAATAAAAACCGCAGAGGTGATCAAATACCACCTAAAGAAATCTCTATTGGTGGGTAAAAAAGGATGTCAATTTTGTTTGGGTACAGTGTCGCACGACCACGCAATTGTCAGTTAAAGTCACACCGTATCACAAAAAAATGGTCTGGTCATTAAGGGGGCAAATCCTTCCGATGCTGAAGTGGTTAACTGGTAGCCCAACTTTCCAGTCTTCACCAACTTTGCAAGATGGTGAGCTGTTCTAAAGGGTCTGAAACCAGCCGACAGCAGGTTGTCCAGATGAAGGCCAAAGGGATGACCCTGTCAGCCATAGCAAGAGAAGTTTTGTTCCAAATCTGTGATTTCTAGAATATTGCATCTTTACGTTGTCACAAACTCATTCAAGTCCCCCAAGAAGGCTGGTTGTCTATGAAAGAGAAATGCAAGAGAGGACAAGATAATGCATAGAATCTCAATGGGCAATCAGTTCAACACTGCAGCTGCGATTGCTGGCCAGTTCAGCGCTGAACAGAGCAAGAATCTGCCTCGTCATACAGTGTCTCACCATTTAGGACAATTTGGACTGAAAGCCCACTTTGCAGTGACCAAACCTCTCATTAGCAGAAAGAATCAAAAGGCTAGACTAAGCGCTGGTGAGAAGCATGTTGTGTAGATAGAGGAGAACTGGTCCAAAGTTCACTTTAGTGATGAAAGCAACTTTCATTTATTTGGGTCTGATGGGAAACATTATGTTAGTCGTCAAACTGTAGAAAGACTGAACGCAAAGTGTGTAAAGAATTCAATGAAAGGTGGAGGCGTCATGGTTTGGGAGATGTTTTCTGCAGCAGGAGTTCAGTATCTTATACAGCTACATGACAGAGAGAATGCATATGTTTATCAGAACCTTCTTCAACAACATGTGGTTCCTTCCCTGCATTCCTCACCCAATCAGGCAGCAATTTTCATGCACGACTATGCCCCCCCTCACAACCAAACAGGTAAAGCTGAAAACAATAAAATGGTCCAGAGTACTGATCTAAACCCAATAGAAAACCTCTGGAAAATCCTTGGCCACAAAGTTATGGCCAACGTGCTGCAGTCATCGAACTGTGGAAGAGACTGGAAAAAGGGTAGAAAAAAATCACACCAGTGCAGTGTGAGAGACTAGCAATGTTCTGTGGCCACAGATGTGCTAAAGTCATTCAAAGCAAGGGCATGTACACTTACTAATTGTTGTAACCTTCAGAAATCGTAGTTGTAATTTTTCTCTGTGCTAGTCATTGCTGTTCTCTAATTTTGATCATTGTGTCTTCTACAAAACAAAGGTTTGATTATTAATTATTTTGAAAAACACTGTTCTATTAGCATTGTATATCCCAGTGATGGCGAACCTTGGCACCCCAGATGTTTTGGAACTACATTTCCCACGATGCTCATGTACTATTCACCCCCCTAAAGTCAATACTTTGTAGAGCCACCTTTTGCGGCTATCACAGCTACAAGTCGCTTTAAATAAGTCTCTATGAGCTTGCCACTGGGATTTGTACCCATTCCTCCTTGCAAAACTACTCAAGCTCCTTCAAGTTGGATGGTTTGCACTTGTGAACAGACATCTTTAAGTCTGACCACAGATTTTCTATTGGATTGAGGTCTGGGCTATGACTAGGCCATTCTAACACATTTACATGTTTCCCCTTAACCACTTGCCGAACTCTGCACGACGATCTATGTCGACAGAATGGCACGGGCAGGCAAATGGGCGTACCTGGTGCCTTTGGCGGTCGGCATCGTTCCAGGAGCGATCCGTGCTGAGGGGGAGGCCACCCCCTCACGATCGCTTCTGACGAATGAGCTTCCTCCTCGGCTTCTGTAACTGTAAACAGAAGCAGAGGAAGTGATGTCACTCTCCTCGTGCTAGTCTTTTCGTCCGGCGCCCGAGGAGATAAGACATCTCAAAGTAAGTGCACCAACAGTACACCGACACCAGTACACGTAGGCACACTTTTCATCCCCCGATCACCCCCTAGTCGCAGAGTCACCAATTGCAGTGTTTATTTTTTTACTGATCAACGCATTTGGTGTTATTTGTGACTGTAAAAAGTGTTAGAGCGGTTAGTGGTAAGCCCCTTTAGATCTAGCGTCCCCCCTAATAAAGGTTTAACCCCTTGCTCGCCCCCAGTTAACCCTTTCACCCCCTGTTGCAAGTGTCACCAAACAATCTTTTTTCTGATCGCCGTATTAGTGTTACTGGTGACACTAGTTAGCCAGTTAGTTATTTAGGTTCACCGTCAGCTTTTTATAGCGTCAGGTACCCCCATATATTACCTAATAGAGCTTTTATCCCTCTGATTGCCCCCTAGTTAACCCTTTCACCCTCTGTCACCAGTGATCATCGTATAAGTGTTACGGGTGGCGCTGGTTAGTTTGTTTTTTATAGCGTCAGGGCACCCACCGTTTATTACCCAATAAAAGTTTAACCCCCTAATCACCCGGCGTGTGATATCAGTTAGGTTTTAGGGTCAGTTAGGGTCTGCATCGCCCCAGGCAGCGTCAGATTAGTGACAGTAGTGCTAACACCCAGGCATGCAGCATACACCTCCTTTAGTGGTATAGTGTCTGAACGGATCAATATCTGATCTGATCTATATTGGCGTCCCCAGCAGTTTAGGGTTCCCAAAAACACAGTGTTAGTGGGATTAGCCCAGAGACGGGAGCGCTCTTTCTGGTAAAACTAGCGTTCATGTGGAGATAGCACAATCACCACACTGTAACAGGCTGAAAATCGCGAATCGTCTTTTACTATCACAAAATCAGCAAAAGCAGCCCCAAGGGTGGCGCCATCCGCATGGAAATTTCCCTTTATAGTGCCATTGTACGTGTTGTACGTCACCGCGCTTTGCTAGAGCATAGGAATTTTTTTTTCTAGACCCTTAAAAACAGTTTTATACAACCCGAAAAACGGTCATGTGTACGCTGCATCAGGCCTGATCCCTGCGATCGCACTACACTACTACAAGGAGCCGAGAAAGTTCAATGATTCCGAGCATGCATGTTTTTTGCGCGTCTGAATTGCACACAGACGACTGGAATTTCTGACAAGAACTTTTCTCGTCTGAAAATTTGAGAACCAGCTCTCAAATTTTTGCTGTTGGAAATTCCGACAGAAAAAGTCCAATGGGGCCTACACACAGTCGGAATTTCCGACGAAAAGTTCACATCAAACTTCTCTTGTCGGAAATTCTGATCGTGTGTATGCGGCATTGGAGTACAATCCTGCAGACGACAGCAGCTCCATGACAGATAGCACTGATGACAGAGTTGTGGTCCCTGCCAAGGTCAGGCGTACCTCGACAAAACAACAATTTCCTGCGCTCCGATGTTTCCCTAGACACTGGTGGTGTGATCCACTCTTTGGATTAAGGCAAAGTCTAGAGTCTTTCAGCCCTCCTCAGAACAATGAGTATTCATACAACTAAAAAGAAAAAGTAAAAGGAGGGTGCACCGACCTAGTACATTACCAATATAAAAGTTTTATTAAAAATATATATAAAAGCAATGGTACTACCTTCTGGTGAACTGGCAAGCACCAGAAGGAAGGCGTAGTACACCCTGGTCATACATCCAGCACTGCAGTATCACGTGGCGCGTCCCTTAAGTGCAGTTCAAGCTGGCAAGCACAAGTAGTGTCCCTCTGCCACCAAGAAGACAAAGACAGACCCGTCATTCCCATAGTGTCCTTCCTGCAGAATTCGCCAATCCTAATTGGGAGCCCACCACTTCTGCAGCACCCGTACTTCCCCCATTTACTGGCCAACCCGGTATTCAGGTGGAAACAGTTGATTTTACATCACTTGATTTTTATTCGCCGTTTTTCACGGAAGATCTATTGTGGACCAAAGTAAGTTATATGTTGGTCAATTAATCGCCGCTAATCCCCAGTCCTCCTTTGCCAGAGAATAGAAACCAATTACGGTTTCCTGAGTTTAAGAACTTTCTGGGCCTATCCCTTGACATGGGCATAGTTAAAATAAGTAATGCCGCGTACACACGATCACTTTATGTGATGAAAAAAAATGACGTTTTTAAAAACGTCAATTTCATTGACCGTGTGTAGGGGAAAACGTTGTTTTATGTCTTGTAAAAAAAACGACAAAAAAAAATTGAAGCATGCTTCAATTTTATGTGTCGTTTTTCAAAACGTCGTTTTTTGTTTCACAAAAAGTCACCGTGTGTAGCAAAAAACGTTGTTTAAAACAAGCTAGTTATGAAGCGAGCTTCAATGGAAAAGAGTGGTGAACGTAACCTCGCTTTTTGTGAAAAAACGATGGTGTGTATGCAACATCGTCTTTGAAAAGTGACGTCGTTTTTTTTCATCACCTAAAGTGATCGTGTGTACGCGGCATAAGTTGCGGTCATATTAGTCCATTGACCCTGTTTACCATATGCCCCTGTCCTCTGCCTCCATGACCAGGGCATGATAAAAGCAGATCATGCGATTCATGCACTTTAACGACAATGAACTCTGTCATCCTCGTGGAGACCCTGAATATGATCGGCTCTACAAAATTCGGCCCCTCATAAACCACTTCAACAAACATTTTGCAGCCTTGTTTACTCCCGATCAAGTTGTCTGCGTTGATGAGTCGCTGATTAAATTTTCTGTCCGCTTATCTTTAAAACAGTGTCTTCCCAGCAAGTGTGCCAGATATGGGGGTCAAGATTTGTAAGCTCTGTGACAGGGCAACAGGCAATACATATCGTTTTATGGTTTAAGAGGGAGGAGATAGTCACGTAGAGCCGGAGAACTGGGGGAGCGCTGGCAAGATTGTGTGGGACTTGGTGTCACCCTTATTCAGAAAGGGGTACCATTCATATGTGGACAATAATTACATGAGCGTGACACTTTTTAGTCACTTGTTTGATCACCAAATTGCCGCATGTGGCGCCGGGCGACCCAAACGCCAGGGTTTACCCCAGAGGCTTGCAGATTCCCATCTTAGGCTGGGGGAGAGAGCCTGCTTCAAGTGTAATAATTTGTAGCTGTGAAATGGAGGGATAATAAGAATGTTTTTGTTCTGTCCTCTCTTCACGCAGACACGACGGTCCAAATTTTTACGGCGACTGGTATTGTGGAGAAACCCCTCTGTGTCCACAAATATAACCAAAATATGGGAGGGGTGGACCTCATTGACCAGTTGTTGGCGCCGTACATAGTTGCCCGTAAGGCCAGACGCTTGTACAAAAAAAAGTGTCTGTATACCTATTTCAATTGGCTTTAGTGAATGGTCATGTGCTATACAGAGCTTCAGGATGGACTGGATCCTTCCTTAACCTCCCTGGCGGTATGATTCTGTCTGGAATTACGTACCAAAAGCGGTACAATTATTTTGCATGGAAATTCTGCGTTTTATACTGTAGGCCTGCAATTTTTAGGAATAACTCGCTTAAATTTGTCCAAACCAGAGTCTAGTAGACATCCCGGGTATGATAAAGTTTGAAACACAAAATCATAAAATTATAATATAATAAATAACTATAAATAATTATAACAAATAATAATGTAATTATAATAAAAATTATTCACTAATGTAATCAAATCAAAATCACTGAAATTTGCTGAGTTGCAGAATTGTCGCTGTCATTACTTTTATTTTTTTATGACGAATTTTCCCACAAATCGCTATCGCTCAATTCTGCAAGTGATTATCATTTATTATCGCTGTTTTCTAGCTGCTCTAAAATCACTTTTGACATAAAGGGACACTTTTGGTTGCTATGGACAATCTACAGTTTGCAGGCACAAAAAAAATGTTTTTATTATGTAAAAGAACATGCAGGGCACTGGGCAGACCACTAGGGACAGGGGGGGTGTGTACTTTTTACATACAGTACTGTAATCTATAAGATAACAGTATTCTGTATGTAACGTGTTTGTTTACTTTTTTGAATTTGCCGCCGGTCTCCGCCCCCGTGCGCCGTTACGTCGCAGGGAACGGAGATCGGCGGCGCGCGGGCACTGTGTGAGTCGAATGGAGGACGCCACTCGCTCACACAGCGGGGATGCATCGCTGGATCCAGGGACAAGGTAAGTACAGTACCCCGCCTGGATCCAAGGTAAGCCAGCGCGCGCTGCAGGCTCTGCATATTGACCCCGAGCGCGACTCGTGGATATCGCTATTTACCTGAAAAATCCAACCCGAGTCGCGCTCAGGTTTACCGGCAGGGGGGTTAAAGAGATTATCAGAGCCCTTCTGGTTCCATACGGTGCTTCACCTCACTATCCCAATCCAAATGCAGTAAGTCGGGAGCATGAGAGCCATTTTCCTTATATCCTCCCTAGTACACCTACCCAACGAGCCCACCCCCCAAAGAAGATGTCATGTCTGTAGAAAGTGCAGCTATAGGTATGATACCCACTATTATTGTCCCTCCGGTCCTAACAATTCTGGTCTTTGTATTGGTGAATGTTTTGAACGCTACCATACACTAGTGCAGTTTTAGGGTAGGGTACAACACTGCACAGATTAGTATACACTTTCACAGGGTCTCCCAATTTGCCATCATATTTTGAGAGACCCGAACCATTACAGTTACAGGTGTAAAAATATATATATATAAAAAAAAAAGTTAATTATTTTTCTCTCTCTCTCTCTATTGTTCTGCTCTTTTTTACTGTATTATATTCTGCAATGATTTATTGTTATGTTTTATCATGGTTGCTTTTCAGGTATGTAATTGATGCCTGTGGGTTTAGGTATCATCTTTGTATCATTCTGTTCAGCCAGCGTTCGGCTTTCATGTAAAAGCAACCCTAGTGGCTAATTAGCCTCTAGACTGCTTTTACAAGCAGTGGGAGGGAATGCCCCCCCCCCCACATTTTTCTCTGGCTCTCCTGTCCCAACAGGGAACCTGAGAATGCAGCCGATGGTTCTGCCAGATGACCATAGAGCTGATCAGAGACCAGAATGGCTCTAATCATCTCTATGGCCTTAGAAACCGGAAGCTACGAGCATTTCATGACTAAGATTGCGCCAGTATTTTATCACATCGATCTTGGTGTGGTCAGATGCTTTGAGGGCAGGAACAGATCTAAAGTCCAATAGACCCTAATTAAAAAAGAAGTACCTGTCACTACCTATTGCTGTCATAGGGGATATTTACATTCCCTGAGATAACAAAAAAATATATATGAAATGAACACATTTTAAAAATAAAAAAAAGCTAAATCAATAATATATATATATATAAAAAAAAAAAACACTCGGGCCCCCCTCTGCTCTTGCGAAGGCGAATGCAAGCGTCGGTCTGGCATCATATGTAAACAGCAATTACACCATGCATGTGAGGCATCACTGCAAAGGTCAGATCAAGGGCATTCATTTTAGCAGTAGACCTCCTCTGTAAATCGAAAGTGGTAAACTGTAAACTATGGACATGGGACACACCATCGGTCTCCTCTCCCTGACAGGATGTGGATCTCTGTTTACACACACACATCCCTGCTCTGTGACAAGCAATCACGGGTGGCCGGCAGACATCGCAAACCGCCGGGCACGCGCATCAGGTCCTCAGTGATGCAGCGAGTGCACATGCTCTCTCCACACTGCAGGGAATCCCTGGACGTCAAACGACGTCCACCTGGAGGGATGAAGGGTTCCTGCAGATGTCATATGACTATACGCTGGGCGGGAATATGTTAAGCAGAGCACCATTTTCAAGCAATATGGGGCAGAAATAGGATCTCTCTGCTGCCGAAGAGTGAAATAGTTCAATGCCTTGGACGAGGTATGAAAATATTAGATATTTCACAAAAACTTAAACGTGATTACCGCACTATTAAGAGATTTGTTGCCGATTTTGAGCACAGATGGGTTTTGTGCAGATAAAGGCACATTGAGGAAAATTTCTGCCAGATCCATGCATCAGATCAAAAGAGCAGCTGCTAAAACATTATTACATAGCAGATATTTGAAGCTGCTGGTGCCTCTGGAGTCCCATGGACATCAAGGTGTAGAGTTCTCCAGAGTCTTGCAACTGTGCATAAACCTTCCATTCAGCCACCACTAACTAATGTTAACAAGCAGAAACAGCTGCATTGGGCAGAAAAATACATACAAGACTCATTTTCAAACAGTCCTATTCACCGATGAGTGCCGTGCAACCCTGGCTGGAGTAGTGGATGGTTGGTGGACGGCCACCCTATTCCAACAAGGCTGCAATATCAGCAAGGTGGTGGTGGAGTCATGTTTTGGGCCAGAATCATGGTAAGAGCTGGTCGGCCCTTTTAGGATCCCTGAAGGTGTAAAGATGACCTCTGCAAAGTATGTGGAGTTCCTGACTGACCACTTCCTTCCGTTACAGAAGGAAGAATTATGCTTTCTGTAATAAAATCATCTTGACAATGACAATGCACCATCTCATGCTGCAAAGAATGCCTCTGCATCATTGGCTGCTATGGGGGGAAAAAAGGAGAGAGAGTCATGGTGTATCCTCCATCCTCCCCTGACCTCATCCTATTAAGAACCTTTGAAACATCCACAGCAAAAGATCTATGAGGGTAGGAGGCAGTTTACATCTAAACAGCAGCTCTGGGAGGTTATTCCGACATCTTGCAAATTCAAAACAGAAACTGTCCAAACACTCACAAGTTCAATGGATGCAAGACTTCTGAAGCCGCTATCAAATAAGGGGTCCTATGTTAAAATGTAACGTGACCTGTTAAAATGTTTAAAAAGCTAAATGTTCAAAGTTGAAATCGCTTTTGATTTTGGTAAATATGCTGCAAACACAACAAATTACAATTTTCCTTTCTTTACCACCTATAACGTGTTTTGAAACTTACTGTGCGTAATAATTTGGAATAAGTGCATTACAAGTTTTTTTTTCTTCAAAATAAAAAAAAAAAAAAACTTATCATTAGGTTTGTTCAATAAAATTTGAATTGTACTTTTAATAGTTGATAACATAAGAATTATGCTGACTGTTTACATAATTTAGGTAAATGAGAAAGGGGTCATTGGCATAATAATTTGGAACAGGTGTGTGTGTGTGTGTGTGTGTGTGTGTGTGTGTGTGTGTGTGTGTGTGTGTGTGTGTGTGTGTTACATATACACACACGCCGCCGCTTAATTAGGCAAGGTTTAATTGCTTGATAACACAAATTGCTAATCAGCCAAGCACATGGCAGCAATGCCCTTAGGCATCTAGATGTGGTGAAGACATGTTGAAGTTCGAACTGAGCATCAGAATGGTTGTTGGTGCCAGATAGGGCTGGTCTGAATATTTAAAAAACTGCTCATCTACACAACCATCTCTCTAGGCTTTATTTAAAAAAATGCTCATCTACACAACCATCTCTCTAGGCTTTACAAAGAATAGCCCGAAAAAAAGTAAATCCCAGTGGGGGCAGTTGTGTGGACAAAAATGCCTTGTTGATTGCAAAGGACAATGGGCAGACTGGTTGGAGATGTTAGAAGGGAAACGGTAACTCAAATAACCACTCGTTACAACCAACCAATTAATATCGAACCTTGACGCAGATGGGCTTCAGCAGCAAACCACAACACCAGGGTCAGAATTTGGGGTAAACAACATGAAAGCATAGATCCATCCTGCCTTGTATCAATTGTTCAGGCTGATAGTGGGGGCGATGATTTCTTGGCACTTTGGGCCCCTTAGTACCAACTGAGAATTGTTTAACCATTTTAGCCTCAGAAGAATTTAACCCCTCAACCCTCCTAGCGGTATCCCCGAGCGTGACCCGGGGTGTTTTTTTTTCTTCTAAAATCGGTATCCCCAAGTCACGCTCAGGGGTAGCTATGCAGAGCCTGCAGCACACGCTGGCTTACCTTGTTCCTGGATCTAGCGATGCATCCACACTGTGTGAGCGAGCGGGTGCTAGCTTGATTCAGTGTCCCTGTGTGCCGTCGATCTCCATTCCCTGCGACGTTACGACGCACGGGGCGGAGAACGGCGCCATATTCAAAAATTGTAAACAAACACATTACATACAGTATACTGTAATCATAGATTACAGTACTGTATGTAAAAATACACACCCCCCTTGTCCCTAGTGGTCTGTCCTTTGCCCTACGTGTACTTTTATATAATAAAAAATGTTCTGCCTGGAAACTGTAGATTGTCCATAGCAACCAAAAGTGTCTCTTTATGTCAAAAATGGTTTTAGATCAGCTAGAAATTAGCGATAATAAATTATAATCACTTGCACAATTGAGCGATAGCGATTTGTGGGGAAATTCGTCATAAAAAAAAAAATAATAGCGACAACTCTGCAACTGAGCAAGTTTCTGTGTTTGAGTTGATTACATTATTGAATATTTTTTATTATAATTACATTATTATTTGTTAGAATTATTTATAGTTATTATATTAAAATTTATGATTTTGTTTTTCAAACTTTATCATACCGGGATGTCTTGTTTGGACAGATTTAAGCAAGTTATTCCTAAGAGTTGCAGGCCTACAGTATAAAACGCCAAATTTCCATGCAAAAAATTGTACCGCTTTTGGTATGTAATTCCAAACAGAATCATAACGCCAGGGAGGTTAATGACCAGGCCATTTTTTTTAGCAACACGGCACTGCCTCGCTTTAACGGACAATTGCGTAGGCGCGAGACAGAGTACCCAAATAAAAATTTACTTTTTTTTTTTTTGCGCTATAAAACAGAAAAACCTGTCAATTTAAAAAAGAATTAAATAAAAACACAATATTTTTTTACTTTCTGCTATTATACATGTACAAAAAAAATATATAAAAATACAAAATGTATTCATCAGTTTATGCCAATATGTATTCTGCTACATATTTTTGGTTAAAAAAAAAAACACACCTCAATAAGCGTATATTGATTGGTTTGTGCAAAACTTATAGCGCCCAAAAAAATAAAATGGGGGGAAAGATTTAGGGACTTTTTTTTTAATCTTGCAATGGTGGGGGATCAGCGATTTTTAGCAGGACTGTGACATTGCTGTCGACAAATCTGACCCTAAGTGACATTAATATAGTTTCTAATTGTCAGGGGCACGGACTGACTAGGAGTAGAGAGAGATCACTGTTCCTGATCACTAGGAACAGCTGATCTACCTTTCCTCCCTCCCCCCGCCAGAACAGGAATTTCCCTTGTTTACATAGGTAGATCCCCATTCTGCCTCTCTTCACAGTGATCATGGGTGGTGTGCTCAGGTACAGGTACGTCGGTTTGCACAGCCAAGCCACCTTGCCGCAGTATATATGCGGAAGGTGGACAGTAAGTGGTAAATGCCATGGCCTACCTGAGTACTGTTGCTGACCATGTCAATACCTTTAGGACTACAGTGTACACATCTTCTGATGACTACCAGCAGAATAAAGCAACATTACAAAGCTCAAATCATTTCACCACTAGCTTCTTGAACATGAAGTTATATTCCAATGTGGTAGTATATTTAGAATAGCACAAGGTGATATTCACAGGTGCTAATTAATTTTGTTTATTGCAAAAGGCTAGGCTGAGCTGGGTCACCTGCCAGGTAGCGCAATCCCTATAACTATATCAATTACACTTTGGGCAAGTCACCATAGAGTGATTTGCACCCTTTGATTGCAGCAAACTATTTAATATAAAACAAACTTATAAACATAAATATTTGTGGGTTTTTTTCCCCATTTGCGCCAGTAACATCCGCCCTATGTATTCCAATGGCCTCCATAGTCACCAGATCTCAATCCAATAGAGCAGACCTTTGGAATGTGGTGAAGCAGGAGATTTACATCATGGATGTGTATCCGACAAATCTGCAGCAACTGCATGATGCCATCATGTTAATATGGACAAAAATCCCTGACAAAAATCTGAGAAAGGAAGGTTCCCAATACCTTGACACAAAGAATTCAAGCAGTTCTGAAGGCACGCCACTTTATTAGGTACACCTTGCTAGTACTGGGTTGGACCAATTTTTGCCTTCAGAACTGCCTTAATTCTACGTGGTATATATTCAACAAGGTGTTGGGAACCTTCCTCAAAGATTTTGGTCCATATTGACATGATAGCATCATGCAGCTGCTGCAAATTTGTCAGCTGCGCATCCATGGTGTGAACCTCCCATCCACCACATCCCAAAGGTGCTCTATGGGATGGAGATCTGGTGACTGTGGAGGCCATTGGAGTACTGTGATAAGTAAAGGGATGGACATGGTCAGCAACAATACTTAGGTAGGCCGTGGCATATAACAATGCTCAATTGGTACTAATGGGCACAAAAAGTGTGCCAAGAAAATTTCCCCTACAACATTGGCCTAAACTGTTGATACAAGGCAGGATGGATCCACGCTTCCATGCTGTTAACGCCAAGTTCTGGCCATACCCTCCAAATGTCGCTGATAAATTCGAGACGCAGACCAAACAAAGTATTTCCAATCGTTTATCGTCCAATTTTGGTGAGCCTGTGCAAATTGTCACCTCAGTTTCCCGTTCTCAGCCGACAGGAGAGGCACCCGGTATGGTCTGCTGCTACTGTAGCCCATCTGAATCAAGGTTCATGTGTTCTGCATTCAGTGGTGGTATTCTGTGCATACCTTGGTTGTAACGAGTGGTTATTTGAGTTATTGTTGTACACAACTGTCGCTTACTGGAGATTTTCTTTTTCGGACCATTCTTTGTAAATGGGTGTGCATGAAAATCCCAGTAGACCAGTTGTTGAAATACTCAGACCAGCCCACCTGGCACCAGAAACCATGCCACAATCAAAGTCATATAAATAGGAAAAGTAGCAAGTCCTGTGACGCATATGTATGGGGTGCTGGATAAGTAGTGAAAACAATTTGCAACAATCAAAGCTCGCTTCAGACTTTAATGCTAACCCACAGCAATCTAGTGAGAGTGTTTTGATATTTTTATTTAGTTCAGAATCCCAGGTGGGGTGGCAGCAACCTGGGGGGTCATTTACCTCCACTCACGTCAGATTACACACTCTGTGCCCTATGATGTGCAGTGTGAGACAGCAGATCCCCCACCTTCTGCAGTTTACAAATGCTGTCTTAAATGTGTGCTTTAGGAGGCTGTAGAGGAGAGAGGGCTGAAAATATAAGTATATCACCTAAAGGCCAGTCACTTCAGTGGGTACATGTAAGAGTTTACAACCACTTCAAATAAAATAATGGCACACAAATAAGGGTGAGAGAGAAAAGAAACAAATAGTTATTTTTAAGCAAATCTAGAATTGCAGAAAAAAAGGAAAAGTAAATAGAATTAAAACATAATCATATACTGTAGTTTATTTTTATTCAAAAAGTTACTGTCTCAAGACATAAATACAAATCAGAAAACAGTACAGAGGACAATAGAATGTGGAGGACAACAGGTTAGGTAAATATATAAAACATTTTAGCTGGTTGAAAACAAAGCTGTAAGAACTGCCTTCACAAAGATATACTCTGCCTAGAGTAAGAAAGAAACTGACAAGTTTAAAATCATATATACACAGTCCTCTCAGCAGTTCTAGTAAATGCAGTGGTGTGAAGGAAGAATAGGCAGTCATTTCAGACATGATTATTAATGCAACATGAATCAAGACGTATCAGGTTCTGTGTTAGACTGTGAGGTTTAAAACTTATATTTTAGAAGTCTCTAGTTAATTTATGGTTTTTGGCTACCTCAGCCTAAAGGTGATCATTACAATTTGACAGCAGTATTTTTTTGTGTTTTTCTTTTTGTTTTTTTTGTTTTTTTGTTTTGTTTTTTTACACAAGAGAAGTTTGTGTATTGCAAAAATAAGGCATGGAATGACTTAAACCTCAGGAGGGAAAAAATGAAGACAACCCGACAAAAAAAAAAAATATACACATGAAATATAACTTAAAATGTTTTACGTTTTATGTCTAGCTGCCTAAGCTGGGCAAAATGAGTTGGGGTGGATGGCAAATATTGACAACTGGCTGTGAAGGATGAAGAGTAGATCAAAGCTTTTATAGAATAAAGCCATGTGTTGCTTAGTTTCTCAACTAATTTAAAAATACAGGAAATGTACTTTAACCTGCTGGAAGTATACTTAACCTGAAGACTGCTTGCAAAGACAAATAGATAAAACAATATAAAATACAAATTTAAAAATCATTTCAAAGCGATTATTACCGCTTCAACTATTTTTTAAACATTGTTAAAACTTTCAATATATTTCTGAAACCTCAATTTAAGTTGGAATTTAAAAGTAAGAAAAAACTAAACAAATTGCGCAATTATAAAATCAGCACCAATTTATATATATATATTTATATATCATTTTATTTAAAATTTAGAACCCTATTCCCACACTCTAATAAGCTGTATAATTTCTGTTTAAAGTTTTTTTTTTTCTTTTTTTTTTATGCAAACATACTACAATAAGCTTCTCTTTATTTGGAGACAAAATACAGTGGCACTACTGGAAGGAATTTCACAACATTACAAGTTTGGTAAAGGACAAGCAAACTTTAAAGGGTATTAATGAGCAAGCATGGTTATGTCTGGATATCCTTAATGCAAATTACCCACTGACAGTTTTTTTTGGGGGGGATGAACAAAGGCAATGTGTAAGGCTCATTTATTAAAATAACATTAAAGTGTCTTGGCTACTGACATCTTTAAAAAAAAAAAAAAAAAAAAAGTAAAAAAAAAAAATAAATTCGATCAGTCTAATTTGTGAGTCTATACATTTTGCAAAATACAAGAAACTAATACATAACCATACTGAATTATAAATATAAATGCTATGATTTCAGCTCTTGTGTGGAGTTAAGAGAACAAACATTATTCATTAACGGGAGTTTGATTTAAAAAAAAAAAAAAAATAATGGTATAACTATGCATTATAACTGGACAAACTTAAAGACATAAATAAAAAAATTATTTTCTCCAAAATGGTACAATGTAGCTTATTTTCAAACTGTTTACTTGTCCTTTATATTTTTTCAGGCATTCAAAACTGCCCTTCAATGCACTTAATCTTGGTAAGCATGTCAAATTCTCCTTAGAGAAAATTCTGTACAGAATTTTAATGTATCTACCACAAATTTGTCATTAAAAACTTCCTCTTCCATTTAAAAAAACACTTCACCACAGAGTTGATAGATGAACTGGTATTAAAACATTGATACCCCAAGAACCTAGAGAGAAAAAAAAATGAGCGTTAGGAGTATGAAAGAGATGTGGACAGATATGATGAATTCAAATTAATAAAAAGAGGGGATAAAAAAAAAGGAAAAAAAAGGAAGAAGAGTGCCGTAGCAAACCACTAACACAAAACAATGGGAATATGTTATTGAATAACGATCTGAATCTATGAACATGTGATATGCTGCCATCAAGTGTTTGTTGTGGAGAACTATGTAGTCGATGAATGTGGAAAATGTTTTTTTCTAAGTGAATGGAGTTCTTTACAAACTTTTCTTGTGTTTACATTTAATTTTGTGTCGGTTTTAGTTTTTTTAAATAAAATTAAATTAAAGTCAAACAATTTGATACAGCAATAGTACGAAAATAAAAGTACAGAAAAGTCAACTTATTTGAAAACTAAAAAGTGGTTAATGCAATAAACACATTTATTGCTACTATTCTATGCATATATGGTTCTACTGGTAAGCTTGTAGCATAAAAGGAGGGCTACATGCCTCTAATAAGCCAAGAACGATCACACCAATGTTTGAAAAACCATGACAGTCTAACCTGGTAACCTAAGCAAATATCTCTGGGAGGACAGAGATCTTTTCATTTGTATTCCCCAAGAGAATTGACAGTATTGTTAAGGCCTCAAAAACATACCCAGAGTTTACAGCTTCAATACACTCCACAAGTTTATTGTCAAATTCAGTGCTAGATAAATGACCTCATCTATTAACCACAAACTAAAAAAATAAATCTGTGCTACACAACATCTGTCTGCCTAATAATTACTACTAGAAAATGCACTATGCAGTGTGGCAAATCCATTGGGAAGATAGCAACAGTATATTAAAATTCTATGACAGGGTAAGACAAGTCAATTTCCAGTTACGATCGCAGACAAATGAGCAATCAAAGCCTGTGCTATGTTATTTCATTATCTTTAATATGGCAGGTATTATGTATTTTAGGCTTACAGATTCATCCATGATTGACGCAGGATCAAAGAAATCAGGTTTAAGTTCTGTTCTCTCTCTCCTGTTTTTAGATGGAGGCTAAAGAAAGGGAAACAATTGTCATGATTAGTATTATATAAAACCAGGCAAGTGGAACACAGACTAAATGAATAGGGAAGATTCCATTTGAACTCTACTTAAATGGTTTGTTGCCTCTAAAATGTAAACACTAATATGCATTCAAATATACATACTGCTTAATGAGTTTTTCCTTGTAACTTTTCTATTTAAAGCAGGTTGCTACAAAATACCTGGTGATTTTTGTGGGTTCCAGTTTCCCACTGACCATGCATGGCACACGCATCCTTGCCATGGTCAGTTTATGTTCCTTGATCACCTTCTAGGAGATACAGGGTGACATATCTACTGTTGTCAGTTGGATGACATTCTCAGCCCCTATTCTCTAGGTTGACAGCAGCGCCTTACTGATAAAATGGTTTCAGCTGCCACCTAATAATCAGACACCTACCGGATGGATTAGGGTCAGTAGAGCCGCTGTAAGCTGTAGAAAGTTTGTTATAATGTGTGCAAAAACGGCTGCAGGGAGATATATATATAAGCCATATCAAAAGGAGGTTAGGAAAGGCTGCAGAATGCCCAAACTGTCAGCTGGAGTGTAGTTAGAACACTGTGAGGAGGGGGAGCAGCTGCAGGACTTTAAAGTGTTATTAAAAAAAAAAATGTATCCAGTTCCTTTTAAAGCATGTTATACAGCACATTACATGTGCCGTGTAATTTGGCCCTTTCGATCACCTGAATCATTTGGCTGATGCTGCCTTCCCTCCCTGCAAACTGACCGTGGTTTATCATGGCTGCTGAGCCCTGACACCATGGTCAGTTTACATACCGTTGTCACCTGCAGCCCTCCTCTGCCCGTCCCTCTCCTGCTTTTACGTTACAATATAATTTCCCTACAATCCACTCTGTTGAGTAACAATATATGCCCCACTGTATGTCCTTTCTTAAAAGAATAAAAAAATAAAAGCCAATATCTCACCTTATTTCAGAGCGCCTCCCGCTTGGCTTTTTATTTTTTTATTATTATTTTTTTTTAGGGCATACCGTGGGGCATATTGTTACCCAACACAATGGATTGTGGCTATACAACCACTTAAAGACAAACGCAGAATTGCAGGCGATTGAAATAGGGAAGGGCTGCAGACTGTCAGAAACAAACACACGGATCACTATTCAAGATGGAGAGCAGCTAAAAGACAGGAGAAAGGACCTGGACAGCAAGGATTATAGATGGGGGAGAGGTGCAGGCTAAATTAGACAGGAATACAGATAGGGGAATATACATCACTCCTGTGTGACATCAGACACTGCCCATCTGCTTAACAGTAGTACACATCCCTCAGAGGGAAAGGGCAGTGAAGGAGGACTATGCAGGCCACAGGATAAAATATAATAATAATAAAAAATAAAAAAAAAGCACAAAACTTTTTCACAAAGCTACATTTGATTATTGTAGTTAAATATTATTTCCTGTATTGAAATGAACTGTTGTAATCTGTTCACAAAACTGCTAAATATACAGCTGAAGGACACATATGGAAGCAGTTATCTGCCAAAGGATTTGTTCTACTGTCCAGCAAGTCTTGAGATTTACACAGACCAGCTAGAACCCTGGGTAGGCAACCTATGCCCTCCAGCTGTGGTGAAGAGACATTGCAAGTCCATGACAATCATAGACATGACTCCTAGAGGTAGAGACATGATGGTATTTGTAGTTTCACCACAGCTGGAGTGCCAAGGTTTCCTACCCCTGGGCTAGACACATCACTTTCTCTTATGAAGGTACAAACAAGTGGCATCCACCCCAATCTACAAGTAGCCCTTGCAGAAAGGTGCACATGGAAGGACAACACACATCAAGCAAATTTCCCAGCACACATACCAGCTAGCATGCAAAAATGTTTTAATTGTTTCTAACAGGCAACGTTACAAAGGAAACTCACAAAACTGTAGTTAGGACTACAGTATACAGAGGAGCCTTGACGACACTGTGGTTTACACATATATATTTGCAAATGTGTGAAAATACACATTACAAAAGGAACAGTTTGATTTTTGCTGGTAAGTGTGCTGGGAATTAAAAAAAAAAAAATGTCCCCGTTTTATTATTTTGCTTTCAAATGCCCTTATTTCTTTCTTCTGAGAAATCCTCACTTCCTGTTCTGTCTAACTCCACAACAGTAAAATGCAAGGCTTTCTCCATGGTGTGGAGCGTCTTGCTCGCCCCCTCCCTTGGGGGGGGCGAGCAGGAGAGTCGGGGCGCTCTCTACACGCAGATAGAGAAAGGAGCTAGAGAAAGGAGCTGTGTGTTAGTGGGCTTCCTGACTCCCCTGCTCGCCCCCTCCCCCCTCAAGGGAGGGGGCGAGCACGACACTCCACACCAGGGAGAAAGCCTTGCATTACTGTGTGTAGTTACAGACAGAACAGGAAGTGGGGATTTCTCAGAAGAAATAAGGACATTTAAAAGCAAAATCAAAGGATGAGGTAAGTGAAGGAGGACTGCAGTAAGGTAAATGGAGCTATTTAGGGGAATTTTTTTTTTTTTTACCTTTACAACCCCTTTAACAATAAAGGAGCAGACTGAGAAGGTCATCTTTTCTCCTGATGGCAAATGCACATATAAAGCAAACCAGAATGACTCAGGAGTACTGAAATGTTCTCACCTAGTCTGAGTTTGGCTATAAAAAAGGAACTACATACAAGAAGCCAATAAAGAAAAATTGCAAGTACTTTCCACCGACTGATTTGAAAAGGCATATATGTTTAACTCTGCCTCGAATCCTGTTAAAATATTTTTCTAAACCATGAGAAAAAAAAATTCAAGCGCATATATCACTGGTTCCTACATATCCAGACAACATAACAGAAAGGTGATGCAGCCATTTGCGATACACCGCAATATGCATTTTAAAGCCTATTCAGAATATGAAAGCCACATTAAGGAGCTTGCGATCTGTTGGAGAGTTCTCACCTAATGAAGAGCCAGGTCACATGAATAACAGATGAGGTTAATGAACTCTCTTGCCAGTTGTTATTTTGTTCCCCACTCTGCTGCTACTGAATCAGCCCTCAAGCACATTGCTATGCTTTATAAATGCGCCGTGGTTTCATAATTTTTTTTAAAGCCGTAGTATGGCCACAGTAAGGGCAAACTGCTGCCTTTAAAACTAATCCCACAATCTTCTATTGCTTCTGCTCCTCCCCACAGTGCACAATATAATACAACAGCATGAAGAAATGGTCAACTTATCAGTAAGATGAGCTCAAAAAATAAAAATAAATAACACATTATGGAAACTACCATTGGGGATTTTGTCACTAAAAGTTAAACACTGTACATACTATTGTGTAGAGAAAAACCGGGACGCTGCCGCGTTTCACACTATCATACAGTGCTTATTCATAGCTATGAATAAGCACTGTATAGTGTGTGAAATGCGGCAGCTTTTCTTCTGATTTTTTGCTGTGTTATGTTCATGTTGTGACCAGTTTTATTAAAAGGAACCTTTTTTTGGAGTGCGGCCGTCCCGGTTTTTCTCTACACATTTTTGCATATTATTGCAGTGCCTGCACCCAGGTGTTTGGACTCCACCTTGCAGTTCCCTGGGACCTCTGAGCGGTAAACTTTCTTTCTCACACTATACATACTATTACATATACAAGCAGCAAACGCTCTCTACTTACCAAGTCTATATCCATTGTGTCAAAGTCCATGCCCTCATTAAGATCTTCAATTCTCCCCTCTGAAGACATCATGACATCCTCAACAATAGGCTCTTCATCATCTTCCATTAAACCTGGATTGCGCCGTCTGATTAGGGGGGGGGGGGGGGGGGGGGGGGGGGGGGGGGAATAAAAAAGTCAACCATGCGACTCTAGGATCACAATCATCAAGACCTTAAAGTGGAACTTATTCAGAAAATAAACGCCTGCTAGTTTACTTAATGCTAGCCCCTTTTGAAAGTATAGCTATGTAAAACTTTGCAAATAAGTGCGTATACCGTTAAAAATCCAGTAATGCACAGTTTCCCCCTTCGCTGCACATGCTCAGTTGCCCTCCAATTATTTTCTTAAGGCACTGTGCCAAATGCGTAGATGCCGATTTGCCAACGGTCTAAAGATTTATTGCTGTTGAAGGGCTTTGGTTTTCAGCAAGAAAAAATTGGAACAATGCTGAAGGCAATTTACGACACAATAATTTTGGTATCATATTTATTATTATGGATATATGTTTCTTGCTAAAGAACATTATTTTTATCAATATGTTATAGGTAAAGGTCCACTTTAAGGTGTTCATTGAAACTGCAAATACAAGAAATTTTACATTTTACTGTATGTCCTAATAAAACCTCAATCATCATCTGTGCAATTCCAACTAAACAGGAAAAGTAGGGTCAAAGCTCTTTTGGCCCTACTTCTCATGTGGGTCACAGGAGTGCACTTAGTTATGCACTCGTCTGACCCATATTTAGCCAACGGCAGGCTACAGTCTGCTGTAGGCCGATGTCACTGAGCCAGTCTATACTATGGAGAAAGCAGACTTTAAAATGTGGAGATCCATCATGTCGGACCTGACAATCACTGGCTCTCTGCTCAATGAAGACCAAAAACTGAGCAAACAGTGGTCTTTGATTTCTGAGTTCTTAGAAGCAGTGCAAATATTTTTTAAACAGATTTGGTGTACATATTTATAAAAAAAAATCGTTTTATATCTGAAGATTACATTTTGTGTCACACAATATTAGCACAACTTTTTTTTTTTTTTTACACAATATAGAATATGAAGTTGCTGAGTAAGCAGATAACCAGCATGTTGAACCTTAAACCATGTATGCTCGTTAACAAGGAGAAGCTCCTACTCCATGTACCGTGATATGCAACACGTGTAGCAAAAACAAAATTTTCAGTTAGAGAATTGGAAGGATCAAAGCCTATGAGTGTGTCGATCACAGCATGTGTGTTCTATTGAAAACAAGATAGTCTGCCATGGTGGCAGGCAAGCCTTTTCAGTTTATCAATTCAAAAATATCTCCAAATGAATGTGGTGCCTGCGCAGTGGGGGAGTTCATTAGACAAGTTCATTTCACACCACAGCACACCCAAAATATGGGTGTAACGCAACACAGTCTTAAAGGTGGAGTTACCTCAGTCCAAAGCATTTTACAGCCACCAGGCCACAATCGGACCTTTGGCCATCCACGTCCAGCTTGTGAGGCCTGAACTGTAAGCATGCCTTCTCTGAGCCGGTCAGCCTCCTCACTGGGCCTTGTGTAACCAGGACAAACACGCCCAGGGATATAACTGCCAAGATGAGCAGCCATTTTTAAACACTGGGAGTGAATTTCTTGAATTTTACTGCAATATTGACAACTTGGGCGATGTTCATGATCAATCTGAGGTCCTCCAAGGTCTACAATGTGATTGCCATATCAGAGAGGCATGTTCTCACAGTAAAAGATGATGTTATCACTGGAAAAGAAGAATGCCCACAACTGGTGCAAAGATCTTCTTCAATACTCTCAATAATAGCCAAGCAAGGCCAAGGGTAAGAGTCACAAATTGATAGTCATTGCTGACAGCAAAACAAACAAATCATTAATGACCTGAATGTACTGAGGGCTTCTGTCTCCTGTTCATTCATCTGCAGTACAGCCAAATGTTTCCTCAGGCCCTTTCTCTGTCTCAAAAGTGAGACTGCAGGGGGTCTGTTTACATTTTTGCTGCTCAGTTTGCACCAGCCTTTTCCCCACAATCAAATTCATTAGTGCTTCTCCTGGCATAAATCAGAGAATTACAGTCAATTGGATTAGCACTCAATCCCTTTGTAAAAACCCTCCTGTTGACACATGTGAACATTGAGTTGGGGTGGTACAGGGCAAGGAGGGGGGGAAGGGGGCAAGTAAGTGTGGCACGGGAAAGGTTGGGGTGGTACAGGGCAGGCTGTGGTGGCACAGGGCAGGCTGGGGTTGCACAGGGCAGGCCCCGGTGTCACCCCTCTGGCGAGTGTGGCCCGCCCCCCGCACCTGGTTAGCAACGCCGCTGTCTCCGCCTCCTCAGTCCGCTGTCCGCCTGCTACCCCCTCCCTCTCCACCCACTCAGTCTGCTCTAAGCCTGCTACCCAACCCCCTCTCCGCCCACTTAGTCTGCTCTACACCTGCTAGCTGCCCGCTCTCCACCCGCTCTTGGCCCGGGTAAAAAAAAAAAAAAAAAAATATAAGTATCGGTGAAGCATCGGGAGCATTTACGCGAGTACAAGTACTTGGGCAAATGCTCAGTATCGGTCCCGATACAAGTATCGGTACAACCCTAGTAGAAGGCAAGCCCATAGTAAAAGAAGACTTCTTTCACAAACTGGCCGATCAAAGACAGCATCTTTTGTATCAAACACCACACACATGCAGGCTGTCTTAAAGGGAGTGCTCCTAATCTCAGCTTATTACCTGTATAAAAATACACATGTCCACAGAAGAAATCAGATTCCAATCTCTCCACCATGGCCAAGACCAAAGAGCTGTCCAAGGATGTCAGGGACAAGATTGTAGTCCTAACAAGACTGGAATGGGCTACAAGACCATCGCCAATCAGCTTGGTTAGATGGCGCCAACAGTTGGTGTGATTATTCGCAAATAGAAGGTACACAAAATAACTGTCAATCTCCCTTGGTCTGGAGCTTAATGCAAGATCTCACTTTATGGAGTCTCAAGGATCACAAGAATGGTGGGCAATCAGTCCGGACTACAGGGGAGAATCTTGTCAATGATTTCTAGGCCATAGTCACCAAGAAAACAATTGGCAACACACTACACTGTGAAAAACTGAAATCCTACAGCGCTCGCAAGGTCCCCCTGCTCAAGAAAGCACATGTACAGGCCCGTCTGAAGTTTGCTAATGAACATCAGAATGATTTAGAGGAGAATTGGGTGAAAGTGTTGTGCTCAGATGAGGCCAAAATCAAGTTCTTTGGCATCAACTTAACTTGCCATATTCGAAAGAGGAGGAATGTGGTTTATGACCCCAAGAACACCACTCCCATCCGTAAACATGAAGGTGAAAACATTATGCTTTGGGGGTGTTTTTCTGCTAAAGGGACAGGACAACTTTACTGCATCAAAAGGGATAATGGATGGGGCCATGTACCGTCAAGTCTTGGATGAAAACCTCCTCTCAGTCAGGGCACTGAAAAAGAGTTGTGGATGGATATTCTAGCATTATAATGACCCAAAACACAAAAGCAAGCCAACAAAGGAGTGGCTCAAGAAGCAGCACATATTAAAAGGTCCTAGAGTGGTCTGAGACAGTTTTTTTAGACCTTAATTCATAGAAAATATGTGGAAGGAGCTGAAGGTTCGAGTTGCTAAACATCAGCCTTGAAACCTTAATGACTTGAAAAGGATCTGCAAAGAGAAGTGGGACAACATCCCTCCTGAGATGTGTGCAAACCTGGTGGCCAACTACAATAAACGTCTGACCTCTGATTGCCAACAAGGGTTTTGCTCCCAAGTACTATGTCATGTATGGCGAAGGGGTCAAATACTTATTTCACTCATAAAAATGCAAATCAATTTATAACTTTTTTTAAATGCTTTTTTCATGGAAAGCTCTGGGGGGGGGGGGGTCCCACATCGTCAAGACGTGCCACAAGTGGGATCATCATGAACTGACTTGGATGCGACTTCTATTCAAACCAATGGCCCGAAAGTCGGATCAGTTAAGATGGTTTGCAAATGAAACCATTGATTTTTGACATGCCTTTAGCAAGGTCAGACGTTTTGACAGCTGCCACGCCGTTCCTCAGAACGCACTGGCCCTGGGGTTTTTTTGCAGCTTAAAAATACCTATGCCATTTACAGCACCTAAAAGCCTGTGTGTACATGAGTCCATAGATATACATGGAGACGTTTTTTAGCTGCAATTTTTTTTTTTTTATAAATGCCTGATGCTGGTAAAAGCAGCTGTAAAAATGCCCTATGTGCACAGGGACTAAAGATTTTTTTAACCATTTAGTACCAAGTAAATGAAGTTAGGTAGGTTAATGCGGTCATCTACTGAAAAGATTTTTGAGCCATCATAAATGCATGACACAAACATTTTAATCTAAACTAGAACATTACTTAGTGTAATATGCAGGCTTTTTATAAACATGTTATTTAATACACAGAATTTTAGCCACCTGATTAAAAACCTAACATGATAAGGCAACGTATACATATTTTCTTACATGGCTTGCTGTAGATTTGTCCTCAACTTCACAAAGTTCATAGCTGCTCTCTCTTGCTGTTGCCTTGCAGCTTCCTCCTGCTGTCGCTGAGCAAGCATCCACGTTACCTGCGTACTAAACACATTAAAAGTTAGGAATGTTATTATACATTTGTCTTTATTACATTCTATATACCCTGAAACTCGATCAAAGTATAAATACAAACACCTACTTGTAATCAATAGGGTGTTGGTGGTGCTCATGCTGCATCGGATAAACTGGCATATAACTCTCTTCCGGCCTTAATCTCTTGGGGTCTCTCATAATCGTGGACGTGAGCTGTGGTGCTTGCATCATGACTGGAGTATTCATTGTCTGCTCCCGACTTAGCCACATGCTATCACTGCTACTACTCTCTTCAGCTTTAAGAAAATTAAAGATCATCTTTAGGAATACAAAATGTATGGCAGACAAACTACACATTTGACAAATTAACAAAAGGATTACCTTCTGGTAATTTCCGTTTGCCGGTTGCTGGTTTTGCTTTTTTACTCCTCAGTGAACCACGGCCACTCATTCCACTCATAACAGATAAAGTGTCATCGTCACCTCCAGCTAGTAAAGAGTTTCGGTAAGACATCAATGGTAACCAGACATCTTCTCGTCGAAGGGACATTTGAAATGTCATGAACTTTTCCAGGTATGCGTATCTAAAAAAAAAAAAAAAAATCCTCAATGCCAATTTATATAACAAATTACATATATAAGCATAAATTGAAAAAGTGACAAGCAAATTGTAACAACAAAGGTGTAGTTTAATAAACCGTGATAAGCCGAGATCATGATGATCACTGCTTATCTCAGAGCATTGCCCGTTTAACAAACTGAGATAAGGAGCAGAGAACATGTTCTCCACCCCCTCATCACAGCACATGTCCGGTTTGTCACAAAATGGCCAGTTTAATAAACTGAGATCTGAAGATCTCACAGCTCTCCCACTGAAATATCTCCCTTCCAGATTCACCAGCTCAGAGGTGGAGAATCTGGGAGAGAAGCTGGTGTAATTAGAGCAGGAAAGGCTAATTTTTCCTAATATAAGCAACAGTGGGTTAAAAATGAAAATGAACACTATATATTATACATACATACATACATACACACACAGTATTATATATGTACACACACTCGGCTGCAATGTAATCTCACAAGATTACAGGCAGTCCACCCACTTTTACACAGATCTTGACCGGTTTCAGAGGAAACACTTTTCCTCTGTTCTCCCTCTGAGAACTGAAGTTCTCAGTTTATTAAACTGCCTGCAGAGGAGATAATTTTCCTCTGAGAACTGCCAAGAAATTAACTGAGAAAAAACTTCTCAGTTTATTAAACGGACACCAAAGTCCTTTTGAACATTCTACAGGCCTAATTAGCAACACAATTATACAATTGCTTTGGTTCGTTCCACTCCTCTACCTGTGTTTATAGTCATCACATCTATGATCCAGGTCTAGAGAATAGACATGCTATACATATCCTATAAACCAGGTGATGAATTTAGGTTAGACTGGCAAAGCAATTATGAACTGCTCCATAAAGAATGTATTACTACTTAAAGGGTAATTATTACACAAGTCAGGAGAAGCCCGTTAAGCATGCAAAGGTTCTAATAATTACTTACACTGTTTTCTTGTCCTGTCTTAACAGTTTTGAAGAGAACTCACTCAAAATATCAAGGAAGGCCATGTTTAGTGGTGGATGAACTTCTCCTTGTGGGCTTGGCTCTTTGAAGGCAAATTCAATACCGTCCCTGAAAGAAATGTTCACATTATTAATAGCAGACGATGAAATCTGAAACGCAATAGATTCTTGTCAGTTTTACTAGCCCAACGTTTTAGGATCAATTTAAGGTCATTAAAAAGCATGTGGTAGCAAGTTAATCACTGCTAAAAAACAAAAGGACAAAAAGACACGCACACAAAACTTTTCAGCCTCCTAAGTTCTTCTTTACAGTAGCCAGCCAATCCCCCCCCCCCCATAATATCTACGTGTGCCTATTTGTTACCTTCTAATTTTATAAATGCCAATATATAAAAACTCTAAAATTGCTGATGTACTTCCTCCAACATAACCAAGCGACCAACACTGTGACCCACAATAAATACTTAGGGGGGCCCCTACTCAGGCTGTCAGGTCCGATGAATTAGATGCCGCCAACTAGCGAGGGTGTAGGCTGGGGAGAGGTTCATACAGACCCAAAGCACACTGTAGAAACAAAAACAAATAGCCCAGCCACTGCATCAGCCCAAATGATTAATGGGTAAAAGCAGCCTCAGCTCGATTCAACCAGGCCACACCCCCAAAGTGTTTTGCCATGCCCTCTAGCTTAACTATGGAGGAGGGGGTCTGCTGGTGGCAGGGGAATATCTACCATCATCAGCAGCCTCAATGTTGGTTTAAGTAACCCACTTAAAATAGATTAAAAAAAGACAGGTGAAAGAAAAAACAATGGGACGGGAGTAAAAACAATGAATGGTAAAAAATAAAAAAGTAATGCATATTAAATGCAAAAAAAAAGAAAAAAAAATCAACTGCTAAAAAAATAAAAAATAATCACCACATTAAAAACAAAACAAAAGGGCAGAGGAATGGAAAAAACTGAAAAGCAAGGGAGGGGGGGCATGGGGGTGTGGGGTAAGAGACATTTTAATTGATGTATAAAATAATTGTTATGGAAATCGCTACACAATCATCAATTATTTCTGTGTTTTAGTCATTTCACAGGGGTGTTTTAGGAGCTCCTAAAGTAAAAGTCTAATACTGCATGTGGCTTTATAATAATTTAATTGATAGCAGTGCAGGTTTTTAGTAAATCTATTGCTTTTCACACTCTGCTTAATCGATGATATACCAAAGACATAATACAATTGCTTTAAATATTATCACTTTCCCAAGGGGGGGGGGGGTGAAGCATTTTTTTCAATGAGCTGTAAAGGGTACCAACAAATCTGTTCATGGCTGCAATAAAATTCCTTTATATTGTTTCAAGAGTAACATTTCCATTCATCAATCTACAGCACTAAAACCAAAAAGTGTAATTACTTGTGCAACATTGCAATGGCTTCTCTTGTTTTAAGCTGATCGAGTCCAAAGGTTAAAGCAAAACGTCTTGCAAGCTCTTTTATACCACTGAACGATTGCGATGATCGATCAAAGTTATAACTATGCTCCTGGATCATCTCATTGAAAAGCTAGACAAGAAAAAAGAAAAAAAAAAAAAAGAACTTCTGTTAAATTTTGTTAACACATTACAAATTTACTGATAATGCATGCAGTAAGATACCAATGTAAAAACAAAGTCCATTTCCCCTCAAATTAGATTATACCTGTACTTACACTTGCAAACAGGCAACATAATGTTATTACAAGTACATCTCTTCACTTATATCACATGGATTTGCACACTAGAGCAGCCCATCGATAATTCAATTTTTTTCCTTCCACCATAGATTAGCATGCCTCCCGAAGCGCTAATATGTTCTGCAGGTGGGGGGTGCAGGAATACACGATTAATGCTAGCAGCTAGCAGTAATCGCATTTAAAAAATCCAAAAGGCTAGTTTTATTCCATCGATCAACTTTGGTACAATCAGCCTTGGTGAATTGAATCTCTAGGTCCACAGACTCCAGCCAGTCACACAGCTGGCTGTCAGATGACATTATTCCCACGCATGTACAGGGGAGCCGTCGTTTACAGCAAAGGATTCTGAAGGAACAGCCCAGGTGGCCGATCCTTCAGAGCAAGGGTCTCCAAACTATGGCCCTCCAGTTGTTCAGGAACTACAATTCCCATCATGCCTAGTCATGTCTGTGAATGTCAGAGTTCTACAATGCCTCATGGGATGTGTAGTTTTGCAACAGCTGGAGGGCCATAGTTTGGAGATCCCTGCTTCAGAGCACCTGTGCCAATGTCATTGGCTGCATATATAGTAAATATCTCCTAAATAATGCACTATTAGGAGATATTTACAGAACCTACAGCGAAGCCTAAGATAAGGCTTACCTATTAGGTAAAAAAGTCAAAGATTCAAGTTAACAACCACTTTAAAGGCCCATCAACAGAAAGGCACAGAGGTATAAGGATGCAGAAACTATGCAAAATAAGTGTTGGTATTTGCATATTATTATATGTTTCTTAAGCTTGTATACAATGATTAAGAAATACAAATGCTCAAAAAAATTGTGAAGACAAAGTGAATTAACAACTTTCGCTAACCAAAGTCAGGACTTTCAAACAAACAAAAAGGGACAAACGTCAAATTTTATCTCATACATCAACAGAACGATTTTTGTTTGTGTACGGTTTTCGTACGAGGGAAAAAAAAACTAAAAATTGGATACGACCTGCTCTGAAACATCTAGGAAAACTGGACGATCGTTCATCCGATTTTTCTTATAGTGTGTACTGAGCTTTAGAGTACTTAAGGCCAATTTCTAGTCAAGACCAGATTGTAAGAGGGACAGAATACGAGGTATGGAGTCATCTCTGTGACTGGTATGAAAACAGGCATTTCAGACAAAAAAATAATCAGATGTGATAATACATCTTCCTGGAAGAGCCTTTTCTTGGTTGTAGTAAGGCAAGAATCACAAAAGTAGAAACCCTAGGTTTCAACAGCCTTACCGGCAACACTGAAGAAGGATTTAAAAAAAAAAAAAAGGGCCTTGAAATAGCAGATCTGGCCTGTTGGAAAGTGGCCACTGGTCATCTGTTGATGTCTGAGTAGGTAGGTCTGTGCGCCAGGTTCTTCTGGGCCAGTTTAGTGCATTTAAAAATCATGATTTTCCCCTCTTCCTTTTTTCTTGAGGGCAGGTAGCTTTTGCCCCAACTGCAGAGAACTGTGCACTACAGGCTGATCTGTTGTTTGATTGAAAGTGGCTGCATACGAATCCATAGCATTCTCCCTTTCAGGGATTATATTCAACCTGTGGGCCACCAAACGAAGGCCAAACGAAGGCCAACAGACGAGCATTACCAGATTGGTGCAAATTCCTTTTATATTGAATATATTGAAGTCCCTCAAAGTGTTTCTTGGAGCCTGAAGTGGTATATTTGGAACCTACCAAATACATTGTGTAAGGATCGTTGAACTGCCTCAGGTTTTTCTGGCCCCGTTTGGTGCAACTAGAATCACCTTTTCCCCTCTTGCTCTATTTTTTTTGAACAGACAGGTAGGCTTTACACTGGAGGGAAAGCATAGATTAGCCTGAGACCAAGAGATTAAGGCATCTTGTGCTAGAGCCACAGGATACCTGGTTATGGTAAAAGAGCGAGGTAGTTTGATGTTGAATCTGGAGGCTAGGATGTCTACATATGGAAACTCCCTATTCTGGCAAATTCGGTTGAACAGCTCTGGATGAATTGCCCATTATCCTTGATCCAGGTGATGGGGGCTGAGATCATTCGCTTTCCAGATATCGTCCACAAAGATTACTAGAAAGCAAGTTTCCATCCAAAAGAGATGATCTGGGAGCCAGGAAGGCCAGCCAGACTATTGGTGCCCCCTTCATGGTGGATTTAAGCCAATGCAGTGGAACTCACTGGGTGCACTTCAGAAGAGAGGTTCAGTGGTGCAATGCCAACCTGACTGATATGAACACCAAGATGTTGATGGGGAGCTTGGTTTCCCTCAGTGACCATGTTCCTTGGGCTGTTAGAAGAGTAGAACACTCCTCCCCAGCCTGAGAGACATGCATCTGCTTGGACACCTTTTCAGTGATAAGAAAAGGAAGGACTTATCGACTGTTAGGTATGGGGTGATGATCCACCAGGACATGAAATCCTTGCTTGGCTAGACAGAAGCAATGGTGAACCGAAAAGGAGCCTTCTTTTTCCAGGTTGACCAGAGGTTTTTTGGAGAGTTATTGAATGGAACTGGGTGAATTGTACTGCTTCAAAAAGGAAATCTCAATATGGGAGGTCTCTAGGATCAATTCTTGAACATGTGCACTTCGAGAAAGAGCTTTCTTTTCCGGGAGAAAGATCTCTGCTTTAGAAGTGTCCAGGACCATATCCAAGGGGAAGCAAAGGCTGGAGGGCAGATGTTAATATTGATCAACCAGAAAGAGTCCTGTGGACATATTCTGATAATCAGAAGAGATAGAAGTGCTTTAGAAGAGGGTCATCTAGATAGTAATCAGGGCATCCAAATCACAGGCTAAGGACAAGCAGAGGTGCCAAGAGCTTTGTCAACACTCTGGGAGAAGAGGATAGGCAGAAGTGCAGTGCAATAAATTTAAAGTAGTTGTCTCCCAATTTCAAAGCACTGATGAGGTGGGTATGTGGGAACATGGAGATGGGCATATGTCCACAAATGCCATATATTCCCTTTGTCTCAGAGAGGCAATTACTGACCTTGCAGATTTCATGACATTTTCAGAATTTGATTAAATTTGTTGAGGGATTTTAAATCCAAAGCAAGACTAATGCACCTTGGGATTTGTGAAAAGGTTTGAGTAAAATCTTTTTTAACCTGTTTTGTGGCAGTACTGGCACAGCAACTCCCTGGAACAAGTGGTGGTTTAGGGCATTCTGCAAATCTGACCTTGAGCAGTTTCAGTAAACGAAAGAAAGCAGTGGGGTGGTAGAGGTTTAAACTATTTTGTACCACTCAAACTGATTGAAACCTGGCTCTTAGGAGCGAAGGGTGCCCCTTTATTGTGAAGTGGGCTTTGGAGAAGGATTGGTGGTCTTGTGCTGAAAAGAAGGGCAGATCTAAGGTTTTTCAAATTAAGCTTGGTTAGAGCAATCAGGTGCTAGGGTGCTTCTGATGAGGGTGGTTTTAGGACCTTCCACTGTGGAAGTAAAACTTTCCCACCTTTGATGAGTTTTTGAAGAGCCTCACCAGACAGACATCTTCCTTGGAAAGGCACATGTGTCAAGCACACAGGCAGCTTCAGCTGCTCAAGCTCTTAGTCATAAGATTTTGTGCATGTCAATAGAGATTGGAGCCATTCGTCTCATAGCATGTTCTAGGGCATTTACAAAAAAGCAGAGCACAAGGCCAACTGCTAAAATTGCTTTGAAAAGGCATAATTAAATACAAGGTCAGGTTGGTTATTTCATTGCCCTAGTACAGTAAGCTGATGTTTGATGTACTGATGTACTGAAACTGAAGCAAGAGCTGGTTGCAAGGCTAGGCCCGAAAGATTAGAAAGCCTCAAGGAGCATTTCAAACATTTCAAGCTTGATCAACTTCTCCTTGGACAGGAAGCTCTTATTCTGAAGTGTATCCAAGAGAAGGAGCACAAAAATACTACAAATGACATGACGGAATCAGTGGAGACTTCTCAGTGATTAGATTCCATCTGAAATTCTACAGCACGATTCAAACCTTAAAAGCCAAAGTCAGAGTTATCTGTTCCCACCGCAGCAGATTGTTCAGGTATTCAATGACTGAGATCAAGAAGAATCAGAAATAGTGAGGCCTTAGGGAATATTCTTAGAACCAAGGCAAGTTTGAAGAAAAGAGCTACAAAACGTATAATAGTTGTTGACCACAGCAAAGTGAAATTGCCCCAGTAGTTGTGTCCCTTACCTCCTTACATACTTACCCATGTCTTCTCTAGATCCAGCGCTATGTCCCTTTGCAGTAGGGTTTCTGTTCCTCTCCTCACAAGATAGCAGGTGGCAGTGGGAGCTGTTGGTTCCTGCTGCTGTCAAACAAATCTTGCGAGGAGGAAACTGCACAGACCAAGTAACAATAACATGCTTATTGTTTTAGGGAATAAATTACGCCTTTACAACTTCAAGTTAAATGCCTTCTTTATGATGGAATGAAAAACTGGAACAGAAGACCCAATGGGCCAGCAAGCTCTGAAAAAAAACAATGAAAGCAGAGCTAGTGTATATGTGAAAAATGTAGCAGTAGTAGTGGAATACTCATGCATATATATGCAACATATTACCATTAATGGCGATTAAAAAACACAAACACAAACCACACAGTACATATGCAATAGTGCAGCAAGACAACTTACGGCAACAATTAAGTCCAAACAACAACTAAACATTATGAAATCGCTCCTCAAAAATAAAATAAAGTCCTCCACCACCCTATTCAAAGAAAATCCCAAGGCGCAGATGTGCTGCCATGAAATTTCTGCTGCAATAATGGGACTTCTTTGACCATTAAAGTGAGGCAACACAACCACAATTGAATCCTAGGCTTAGCAGAAGAAAGGACCTTAAAAGATAAGAGGAAAATTTAAGCATATGCATCATACAATCCCCATACAAAATACAGAACGAACCACACCGCCTCATCTGCTTCCAATGGCACATTTGGCAATCAAACACCACAGGAGGAGGGGAAAACTCCAATATAGCAAGTTATCAAATACATGCTTTTATTTTAAAATTGTGTTTAAAACATCATATACAAAAATTGTGCAAAAAGAAGCTGCTACCTGTGTGACCAGCGCCATGTGAAATCACAAAAAGCTCCAGAGGATATCCTTTTTTAGACGAAGTAGGGCTTTTTGCATTCAGACAATTGCTAAATGTGCCACTGGTGGAAGAGGCAGTCTGATGTATTGGGTTATACTGTATGGCACATGTGTCACACACAAGGCCCGCATGCCTAATCCGGCCCTCCAAGCCATTTCATGTGGCCCTCGCACCTCTCCTGCAGCTACAGGAGAGCTCCAGCCCTCCTCCTGTACTTTCTGCTTTCAAGCAATGCATCCATCTTCATCCCAGCAGCACAAGCTAGGGGGGGGGGGGTGCACTGTGATGTAAGGGAGGCTCTTGACATCTAATGTAAGGGAAGGAGATGTGCTGGACATCTAATCTTACAGATACAAGTGGTCCTTTTGAGGACAATCATAATGCCGATGCGGCCCAAAATGAAATTTAGTTTGACACCCCTGCTGTATGAGGACCAATCTACGCTTAGATTGACTAAGTCTTCAAGGGCCTACCTTTACTTTTTCAGTTATGGTGGCATGCTGTGTAAACTTTATTGAAACATAGATGTACCTTGGGAGTTTTTGAATATTGTGGTGGACGACTTTATTATTATTAATTTACTTTATTTATTATTAATTTTAAGAAGTAGTTTTCACCAGTATTGCTTCATTAAGGATCATCATCATTCTTACTGCACGATTGCATATATACTGTATGAGGTTTATGAGTTTTTGTAGTCATTAATGTAATGTGTTACATATATATCCATAATGTTTGATGGAACTATTGTTGTATTTTTGTCTGAACACATATCATTAGTGGGACTTGAATTTTGGTCTTTCTGCTGGCAGCTGTATTTCACAATTCACAAAAACAAAAAAGGCTAAACAGAGAACGGCTATCAAACACAAAAGTCAACTCACCTGTTGTAAACTAAGTATAAGTGTTTTTGCACACTGAATCTTATCGATCTGCCGTGTTTTACTCATTGTTTCTTTGATGATGTCCCCATAATCATTGTAATACTAAAACAAGAGGAAAAAGTATAAGAAAAGGTTAAAAAAAAAAGTTATTTTACCAGTTCATATTGTAACCGCAAGCCTCCCATGTCCACTTGTTAGTATTTGATAGTCCAATTGGAGGGAGTTTTTAATCTAGTGTGCAAGGCTTTATCTAGTTTATGTACAGAAGTAGTGGCCCTGTAAGCAACCGTGTCTAGATGCCAGAACAGTGTACAGGGACAAAGGAACTGGTTTAAAAACACTTGGTGAAAATAAAAGGGTTCCCATTATTGTTAATGAGGGAAGGACCAAGTCTGCAGCCACTTGGTATTGCTCACATTTGTCCTCGACAAAATTGTACTACTTTACTGTGAACATCTAGCTTGACTTAGCATAGTGGCAGACAGTGGAAATGTCTGAGTTCCTTGCAGAACCCAGTCAAAATACTCATACTAATTTTTTAGTGAACAAGGTAGGATGAGCGTTGGAATAGAAATAGCCATGAGCAACCAGTGCAAGAAAATGCACTGGTTGAACAATATAAAAGGCAATAATGTACATACCCTCATGTACTGTTTAAAGATGTCCGCAGCAGTGTTCATCTCAACTACATTATATACTATGAGTTTACAGAAAGCTGCAAGCAAATTTCTTCTTTTGTGCAATGCTTCAATTTTACTGGCTTCATCGTCCTGCTGACCATCTTAAAAACAGAAGGGGAAAAAAAAAAAACACAATAAGATAGCTTACTAACACAGATAGAAAATGGTGGCAAATGCGTATAAAACATGAATGGCTTATGTCTGGGGATATGTTTAAATGCAGATTTTAGATAAAAAAAATTTCCAGCAGCAGTAGTGTTGCACCTGTCAAAAGTAGAAGTTTGGATTTAGGGAGATACCCATTTGATGGTTGGCTAAGAAATGAGACACACTGGCCTTGAAAGCTCGCAGTGCAATTTTTTTTATACAAAAAATAAATAGTATTACGCAAATAACCTATACAAAATTCCAATAATACAATACAAGAATCTCTTCCATGTATCGAGCCCCCAAAGGGGGAAGGTAAAAAAAAAAAAAAATCGGCGCAAAGGATTAACAATCATAAGACCCACCCAGGAATCACTTTCTTCATAAATTCGATCAAAACTGATCTAGGTGGTCTCAACCCTTTATAAATACATTTAATACTATATCCTTCTTTATACCATACAATTAATACAATAACATGTAAAACCTCAACCAAAATACAACATCCTTAACCACATCCCATCCGGACACTGTACATATACGGCAGTGTGGGCGCTCTCTCCTGAGTAGAAGTGTCCGCGCAACAACGTAATCCCAATGCGCTCATGTCACCCGGACACGGCGCATCTCAGATCAGCAGGAGGGCTCAGTTATTGGCCATCCTGATCACATGACGGCCGTGTCCAATAGGGGCTGCAACTAACGATTATTTTCATAATCGATTAGTTGGCCGATTATTGTTTCGATTAATCGGAGAATAGCCCTAAAAAAAAAATTGCATTTTTTTTATTTTTTTTTGGGCCAATTTGAAGTTGGGCAGATTACAAAACACAAATTGCCGCAAAAACACATTACATGCTTTTCTGCAGCTTCTCCATTGAAGTATACTGAACCAAAAAAAAAGATTTGCATCCCCCTTTGGACTTGTGATCCCTTTGTTCCCGAAAGGTCATGGAAGATAAAGAAAAATGTGCCAAGGTATAGATAGAAATATTCAAAGCGCATGCTTCGGAGGCTGGAACCTTTCTGTGTACCCGTATATATGTTTTAATGTATGTTTTTATGAATGTATTTATGTGAATTTGAGAATATTTTGTAATCTCATAAATGTTCGTAAAGTATGTATGTATGTAAAAGTTTTTATGTGAAAACTAATAAAAATAATTTAAACACAAAAATACTCACTCAAAGACCACCATTTATATACAAAAGAGCACCCAGATTGAGGAACATAATATCAAAAAATGTACACTGACCCTCCTAAAAGGGTTAAAATGTTTTTTAGAGAGGAATGTTTTTTTTTTTTTTTAGATGTGGAGATGCAAAGCCTGCAAATCTAAAAAGGATAAGAGAAGAAAGATTGAAACGTTCACATCCTCGGGTGGGAAGATATATAAAATAAATGGATTACCTGTAGAACCAGATTTGTGACCTATATGCTAATCTGCCCATGTGGGCTAAAGTAAATCTTCCATTTGTAGCCTTTGGATACCACTTCCTACACCGAGCCTCTGAGATGCTAAATGAAAACTAACAACCCTCCACTCTGGAAAGTCAATATAATTTCATGAATATGGAAAGTTTTGGAATTGTTGTTCAACATAAAAAGTTGCAATGACCGCCGTTTTATTCCCTAGGGTGTCTGCTAAAAAACATATATAATATGTTTGGGGTTCTGAGTAATTTTCAAGCAAAACCAATATGATTTTTTTACATGTAGGAGAGGCGTGACAATAGGCCCAGTATTGAAGTGGTTAAAAAGTACAAGTTATAACCCCAGTAAGGCCATACAGTTGCTTTATAAACATGCCTCCAAGAGTAAAGATTTAACAAAATATTCAAAAGTGCACCAATATGGAGGAGACACTTATATATGCCTAAGTCTACGTATTACACAACATATATTGATGTACCTGAACTGCTGTTATCATCATCCTGGTCAATGAAGACATGATCCAAAATAAAGCTGAGCAGCTCTGACTGCAGCGATGAATCTGGTGAATACACTAGGGGTTCCAGTGTTTCTCGACCGCCGTTCACAATCTGGTGGCTGAAGATCATTAGCACATCACAGAGAATAGTGAATGCCTGCGAAACAATGGACAAAGATAAAAACAAATTATAGCTTTCCATGTCTACACATTTATGCATCACATGTGCTGGTGCAGTTATGAATAACTGAAAGGTAAGACTACTTTTTTGGGGGGGGGGGGGGGGGTGAGGGAGGGTGATAGCCCCTGTAAGGTTTATGGTTTCCCTTCACTTGCTGGTCCATAGCCAAAACAGAAAGGAGAGAAAATCCCTCTAAAATGAGGGAATCCCTTCTTGTAACCAGAACTAGTGGCACCATTGGAAAATATCCCCACTGTGAAGGACTTCTGTCCCCAGAATAGGATTAAAGTTGTTGATAAAGCCAACTTCACATCTAAGCTGTGCTAAAACGCACACCTGTGCGCTACTATAATACCTGGTGTAGGCAGTCCCTGGGTTACAAACAAGATGGGGTCTGTAGGTTCTCTTTAAAATGGAGAAGTCCATTCTAAGCTTTTTAGGCTAAGCGTCTCCTATGGGTCACAGGCGTGCAATTCGTGTTGCACTCCTATGACCCATTATCAGCAAAGAGGGATCTGAATTCAACTCTCCGCTGGCGTCACTGGAATCAGACCAGGAAGCCCATCATCCCGACTTACGAAGTCTGGATCCACCAGCTGCCTGGACTAATGGCAGTCTCAGCCTCTTAGAGAGCCGCTGAGACGGTCGCTCCTCTCCACAGCTCTGCGCTCCAATGAGCGTGGAGGAACAGAGCAGGAGAGATGCTGACCGACTAGGAGAGGTGAGAGAATCGAGCTATCAGCGGTGTTCGGTGGCTTGGTTCTCAGTGCAGAGGCGGCAGGGACACATTCAGCATCAGTCTGATGCGGCATCTACCTAGGCAAGCAAGTATCAATCTAGAGGGGGGGGGGTGCGCATACCTCTTTCAATTTTTTAAGTGTAGCTCCAGCCAAAAAATAAATGTTAATGATTTGGATAGCATATGGAAGGGTTAAAACTCCTGTAACATTCATTTTGCTGTCTATGTCCCTGTTCAGAAAATTTCACGTCACTTTCTGTTCCTACGACAATTGGAGTTAGAAAATTTTGGGTTGTTGTGGAAACAAGGATTGGCGATAAATCTTCCGTGGAGACACCTTTTTCCCATGATAATTCTTACAGGAGTGAATTTTCATTCCTAGAGGTAGACTTCTTCACACTTCCTGTTGTCTCCCTCCGTTTGTAACCCGGGGACCACCTGTACTTGGTGCGGCATCTGTTTTAGAATGGTAACCCAACGCACAACTATGAGAAGTGGAAATGCACCAGTGCACGATGACACACAAACAACGCATTTTCGTGCATTGCATTTTTTTTTTTTTTTTTACTCGGTTGATATGCTGGCAGCCAATTTTAGATGAATGGATCACCTAATGTAACACAAATATGAGGTACTGCTTCGTAACCGGAAATGAAACTGCCCAAAGCTGCTAGAGAGTTTGAGCTCGATCAGATTTCAAGATGTACAAAGGTCACCTCACTTTTACTGGACTATAAATAAATGGAACAGAACTAAAATTGAATATAACATTTGTGTAATGCACAATTTCTTAAATTACAGTTACTAACCTGTTCTTTAACAGCAGTGTGCACATTGGTAAGGTAATGTTGACATATCTGACAAAATACTCTCATTTGCCTCTTCAAAGTGATCAACTCTTCCTACAAAAAACAAATCAATCAGATCAAAAGTTATACATTAACTTGGCACAAGGACTATATAAATAAATGAAGGGGGGAAAAAAATGAAGGGGAAAAAAAACACAAATACCTTTGTTAAACCTGTCTCCGATACCTTTGCCAGTTGCCAGAGAATCACATAATGAGTGCACTGTAATGCATGAATGACAATCTGAAGAAATAAAATAAAAAATTACTAAGGTATAATTTAAAACTCTGCTGTTGCCGGGCATTTAACATATATACAATTTAATGAATTACAAACAGACCTGCTCAGGCATATCTCCATTTTCTATACCAGTTTTCAATAGCTTGTAATTGCTGGTGAAAAGATCCCATCGAGAGAGGTCATGTGCGCTAAAAAACAAACACACTCAATAAAACTACTGCTAGCTATATTTTTTTTGGCATACACATTACATCAAATGGTGCTCAATTCTGCCTTTGCCATCCAAAAATATACAGCAACAACAAAACCAAAACTTAAAAGAGAATGCCAGGGAGCCATGTTGTACCCATCATGCAAGGAACGGCAGAAGCTTGTTGTAATCTCTGCTGTTAAATCTACTTCCAGACAGAGAGTGAGGAAGTAAAGGGAAATCTTCATGGCAGGACACAGAACGCCATGAAAAACAAAACAAAAACACATACTTAGGGGGTAATTTATGAAAGGCAAATACACTTTGCACTACAAGTGCGCTTGGAAGTGCAGTCGCTGTAGATCTCAGGGGGACATGCAAGGAAAATTTAAAAAAAAAAACTGCATTTTAGCTTGCACATGATTGGATGATAAAATCAGCAAAGCTTCCCTTCATTTCAGATCTACCCCTCAGATTTACAGCGACTGCACTCCCAAGTGAACTTTTAGTGCAAAGTGGATTTGCTTTTCATAAATAACCCCCTTAGACTTCAAGTGAAACAAAATAATATATTTATACTCCACAAATAATTCATAACCTTATTTTTACAGGCACCAAGCTCCCAATTCCTCTCTTGGCGCCGCGAGGAAGATCACCTCTCCCAACCTCTGCCTCACTGTAATCTTCTGGGACACAGCACAGAAGATCGCCTGGCCATTCACAACGTGCAGCGCAGCTCACGCATGCACAGTGCATGGACAGCTGTAAAGATACAGCTGGGCACCCACAGTTAGAATGCCAGCAAGGGGTAAAGGAGCAGGGCTATGTGCGCCCACATCGCTAGACCGCGGGACAGGGTCTAGCTCCGCTTTATTGACCTTGTAATGCGTTTTCATTAAATCATTTCTTACCCTGCTTATAATGTTCACTGTGAGCTCCTAACGCTCTATTTTTCCCCACAGATTTAATTGGTGTGAGCAGTGCACATTAGTTGCAGTCATATGCACACTACAAATCCAATAGTTCTTAGCCCATCTTAGGAGCAAGCAAGAGAGGGTGGCCATTATTCTACATACAGTGGGACCACGGAGAACAAAATGTAGCCACTCCGACAAAGCCGCAGCAGTAAAAAATTTGGAGGGAGACCGGGCAATACAAGGTTCTTTGATTTAAGACTATATTCTTGAATATAATAATTTCTTACAGGGGGTTAAACCAAACCCAATACCGTTACCTATAGCTAGAAAAGGGCATTCAGATAGAAGTGGTCCAGGTGGCTCTAGAGCCTCCATATCCACTTTAATGGCGATGGGAAGGTGTATGATTTATAGAGCATGTACAGTTTGAAGGTTTGACATATTTGGTACCCATTTACGCAACACAACCTTTATCTTTTAAATTTGGGTATAATATTGTGTTCGTTTTCACGAAATACAAATACTAGTCATACTACTTGACGAAGAGCTGCACAAACGTCAATACAACTACCACCATTTTTTTCTCCATGAAACAAAGAAAAAGTGTGTATAATAGATGATAAAAAAAAAACCACTTGATTATATATGATCTCCATACTGTATCTATAGCTAAATAAATATAGTGTGTAAAAAATAAAAAATAAATATATTTTATATTATACCCATTTTTTTTTTTTTATTGCATTTAAAAAGATAAAGGGGGTAAAAGTGTCCAGTAGGCAACTAGTTAAACTGGTATTATATTAAAAAAAAAAACACACACACTAGGGGAGGTGAGAGTCTGTATTAGTTTTATTTTTTTTAGGCTTTTCCCCTCTGTTTTTGCCTGGTGATCAGGCGAGAAGCACCCCCTGTGTTAGAGTGCCTATACTTGGAATGAAGGAGCAACAGAGACACCTTAAAAGGGTTGTAAAGGTAAAAAATGTTTTCCCTAAATAGCTTCCTTTACCCTAGTGCAGTCCTTCGATTTTGCTTTTAAATGTCCTTATTTCTTCTGAGAAATCTTCACTTCCTGTTCTTCTGTCTAACTCCACACAGTAATGCGAGGCTTTTTCCCTGGTGTGGAGTGTCGTGCTCGCCCCCTCCCTTTAGGGGAAACATTTTTTATCTTTACAACCCCTTTAGGACAACAGCAATGTCATTCTGAGGGGAGGGTAGTGTTAGAGGCACAATGAAATTTAAATACACTAACAATTTGAAGCCAAACTTCAGCTTATAAGCCGTTCCAGCAATAGTTTTGCTCCTTTTGGGATAAACGTTTTTCATAAATAAATGCTATTGCAAGCACGCCTGTCAGTGGTAAAACTTTGGCCCAAACCTCTAACTGCGATATCTGAATGATAGCTTACGCGGTTGAAAAAAAAATGACTTACTGGCTAGATCACCAGCTAAAAATAAAAGCTAAAGAAAGCCTTAAAAAAAAAAAAAAAAAATGAATGCAGCCACCACATCCAAGAATTGGCAAGCTGCAATATAATAAGTGTTTGCTTTTTGGGTTTAATGCCACTTTATAAAGGATAGACCCACTGTTTTTTGTCCGATGGCGATTGCTGCGTAACAAAAGACGGTATGTTGGTTGCTACATATTACTGGGTATGAGAAAGTGGGAAATTGCTACTCGATTGAGATGGGGATATTACATAAAAAATGTATAGTCATCTGCAAACAAGTAGTTCACAGTGAAGCATATACATGAATTTTAAATATTAACAAAATGCATCCTGTTTTATCAGTCTTGCTGTGTCCAGAACGTAGAAGGTCACACACAAATCCACCACCAGTCATATTACGGCATCATATTACTAAGCGATGGTTCACAATAGTGCTACTAGAGTAGCATAGTTGCGTGACAAGGGAAACATTCTATTCAATGATGCCCGTTGTAATCAATGCAACGTTTGAAAGGGTTCTGGTGCGATTTACAGCGAGATCTGGCCCCACAGAATATGCAAAGTGACAAAGTTGCACTACATAATTGCACTGAAAATTGTATCAAAATTGTATTGCAGCATTGTGAACCAAGTCAAGAGAAGCCATTCTGAAGAGAATCTATGCAATAACAGATCTATACAATTTATTTATTTTTAGTTTATTTTTTAAAGAAAAACCTCTTACTTGTGGAAAGCAGTTATTCGCTTTAGTGTGGACAGCACTTGGTATGCGTCCTCTTCATCTGGCTCCTCTTCCTGCAAAGGGATTATCAGAGCAACACTATAAACAAAAATCTATGTTCCAAAGAGTATTCAGACAAAATATAAATTTAATAAGGATATTCAAAAAAATAAAAACTGCATTCATTTATCATTCTTACTAGAGATTCTATGAGGACAAATAACCACACCAAGACATATCTAAGCTTTTGAACGCCACCATAAGGTGCACAACTGGACTACCCTTTTTTAAAGGGTATCTGGGCCCAGGCTATAAGGCATTAAGGTTGATAAAAATTCTCAACAGAAAGAAAAAGAACGATGCAGTTTCCTCAGGCATGGACTGCCAATTCATCAACAGCCCTCAAAATTTATACACGCCTCCTCGCGAGTAAATTTTGAGGGCTGGCGAGTGTGGGCTGAATGGGAGCGGGGGGGGGGGGGAGAGAAGGAGAGAAGCCGCAAGAGCGAGTGGGGGCTGAATGGGAGCGGGTGGGGGGGGGGGGGGGGCGAGCAAGGAGAGGAGCTGCCGCTGCCGTCTGGTTGTTAAAAGGGCGGGGAACAGCTTTCAATTCTATAGCTATGTACCCCGCCACGAGTGATATACAGCCCCCCCCCCTTGTCCGGCACTTTGATAGACAGATCACCCATCCCAGGATTGGACAGGCGATTTGTCTATCAAAATTTACTGGACAAAGGGGAAGGGGCTCTATATGACTCGCGGCGGGGAACACAGATATAGAATTGAAAGCCGTTTGTCGTGCTTTTAACAACCAGGCGGCGGTAGGCTGCTATGGGGACATTTGGCTGCATTGGTAGACATGGGCAGGCTGCATTTTTGGGTACGGATTAAGTTGTTAATATTTATTTTTATAACTTAATTCTGCATAAAACATGTAAGTGTCATTTCATGAGATAATTTATGAGGGCGTGTCTAGGGACGGGACATGGTAGGGGTTGGGCAGGGCAACTGGTGGCGAGTACGCTTTGAGGCCTGGCTAGTAGCTCAGGACTTGAAATTTTGAGCCCTGCATCAATGCTTGTAAGGCATCGGTGGCTGGTCCCCTTCACTGCCATGGGTCCATTATCTATCCTCAGGATCTTACCAGAACCCCTCCACCCACCAATGAGAATTGTCCACATCACACAGGCAGTGATATAGACATCTGGAAGAAGGGTTCCTCCAGGAAGTAAACCATGAGAAGAACCTGTATCTGGACGATCATTCAAATGCATCTTTGGGCAAGGGTTTCTTTTTTGTCAACCCAGTGATCATTTGGGGGGGGGGGGGGGGGGTTACATTCCTACTACATTTGGACTTTAAAGACTCGTTCACACCATACGTGCATTAAAACCTGAAGGAAAAACTACAACAGTATCATATGAGTTTTCATGCGTGTCGGTTATGTGCCCGTTTTTTTGTTGGTTTTTTTTTTTGCGTGCAGAAAACTGCATACACGTTGCAAATTACTGTACATAAAAAATCTGCACGTGATTCCAGTGTTGTGGTGCCCTTGCAGAATGCATACAGAATAACCCAGACGTCTGCACATGGTGTGAACGAGGCCTAAGGGTTCATATGCATTTAATTGAAACTTAATATACAAAAGGTGACACATTTGAAATAAACCCCCACTAACCTCTTGCAAGAAGTCCTCAAGAAGGCGATTGAATTTATCTGCCAGTTCATCAATTAACTGGCTCTTCGCAATGTCCACTCTGTTATATATCGTAAACTCTTCATTGCAAAGTGCATGGTAGGTTTTAGAACAGGCTTCCAAAACATCTGTATCTGTGTGCTTTTCTACAATATTCCGTATTTGTCGTAGTAATGACTCTAAATGCTTTAAAAAAGGAGGGGGAAAAAAAAGTTAGACATACATATGCACACACATATATTTATTTATATATATATATATATATATATATATATATATATATATATATATATATATATATATATATACACACACACACACACACACACCTACAAAATTTGTCTTCAGATTGCAAATTTGTTTTATTTATACGAGTGTCAAAAAGAATGAATTGTGCCGCCTGCAAATTATGTCTGCTCATATCATATCATAGTTACCTTTTCCAAACGTCCTGTTGTATAAATTTCCAAATCAAAATACTGTGGTAGCTGCAGAAGATTCGTCACTTTTTCTGCATCTACTGAATACTATTAAAAGAAAAAACAATTTTTTATAAAATTTGTGTTTTTTACCTTATTTTTTACATAATGTCGTTAGAATCGTGGAAAGCATCTACTCTGGCAAAGATGCTAGACCTACTGTTAGGAAAACCAAGCAAATGTACACTACCCCTGGGGAAACAGAGGGTACACAAACTATGCTTTCCTCCTTGTTCATGATCTTTGTCTATGAGAATGCACTGGGTTTAGCAAGTGGTGGATTTCTAAAACCAGTTTAAATCACCATACAATTGATTTTCTGTTTACATATTTGATTTTAATGGGATAAAACAAGTCTCCTTTTACTAGCCACAGTAGGCGAAGATGTGAGTTCTGGAAAGAAAATATTGGCAAATTCATTGGCTATAAAAGATACCAGATAAATCAAAACACAGTGACTGAACCCATTGCAGCCTGAAGAACTGTTCCTGGGTGAAAATTAAAAACCTTGTGTAATCGGAAAGCTAAATTAGGAAACTGTATGAATCCCTAGAAGCAACACCAGAGCATATAAACAAAACAAAGGATTACTGGTCTCCGACTACAATGTGCTTAAAGCACTGCACATAAAATTGAGAATAACCATTTAAACACTACATATTAAGTACAAAGAGATTTAAGTTTTTACATTTTAACACATGACATGAATACACACTTTTGCCAACAGCTGAGGGAGGGATACTGCAAAGAGCTCTGTAAGCCGTGTTTTGTCATCTAATTGGGCTTTCTTTTCCTTTGCAGTCAACACCTAAAATTAAAAAAAAGAATAAAAATATTGGTTATATAAAATGGCTTTTCTGGACTGGACGAGCTTTCAATTTATCATCATTTCTGGGAAACTTGTTGACTGCAACACACATACACACACTTTTTTTGCAACTGGTTTACTGGGGTTATGGATGAAGCTATCTGCCATAAACTTTTTATTTTAGCCTGCGGCTCATAAACTACTGGAAGCAGCGGTGGGAGGTGACATACGTGCGTGTCCCTCCAATGTTTCTGGGGCCTACCACCTTTAATCGGAAACTATCAGATGGTGTAGCTGGCTGGTCACAGAGGCAATTAGATTGTCACTTCCAGTCCAAGGTGGGTGCAAACAATTTTTATTTTGATCTTCTGCTTTAAAAAAAAAAAAAAAGGTAAAAGAAGAGAGAGTCTGGGTCTTTTTGACCATACTGACAGTGTGAGGCCCATGAGAAAGGACACTGCAAGCGTTCCCAGAATTGTTAGTGAATTATGTACTGGAACAGATAGCCTTGCATTTAGGATCCGACATGTTTTAACTGCTTAATAGAAACAATTTAGAGGGCGACTAGGGTTACTCATGAAGCGGCTGCGAGACAGGAGAGATTCAAATAGCTGTAGACGAGCAAGTCAATGAAGACAAACTGAGGAAGAGCCAGTGTCCAATTGGCAGGACAATGTTACTTCACACCTAATTTCAATTCACGTATATGTGGTGCGCGCCGTAAGATTAAAAAAATTAGATCCAATTCCATTGCACTTTTTTCGTGCAGATTTGAGCCATACAAATGAATGGCTCAAATTGCACAGCACAGAAAATCGGATGCATTTTATGAAGTAATGCAGTGTTCAGCTCTGCATATGTGTGAACCCGCCTTAAAATAGGAAAATGAGCGTGGGGAGAATGCACAACACTTCCAACTAGTAACTCAGCACAATCTATTATTGTTCAAACACTTTGTGGAGATCCATGAAAAAAAAAAAAAGGACAAGAGCGTGCATAATTTGACTTCAATCTTAATCCGGTCTCCCTCAAAAAATGAGAAGCAAATCATTTCGTTTCTTTTACCCTGCTAGATATCCAGTGAATGCCTAAACTCCTATAACCTTTGTGTGTATTGCACAGATTTCAGCGCCCAGCTCTCTTCTGTAGACTACAGAACATCTCCCAAATGTTTCAGAAATTAGGCATACTCTAATCCAAATCAGAGTAAGCAGCCCAATGTGAAAACCCTGTTCTTCCACATATGGAACACAGTGAGTAATGCCCCTTAAACATGGTCGGACTTTTGACCAGCCAAAATCACATGGGAATTCTAAACTACCTAAACTCCGATGGAATTCCTTGAAAATTCCAATGAAAAAAGTCTGATGGGGCATACACCCGGTCGGAATTTCCCATGGAAAAAAAGTCTGTCAGATTTTTTCCATCGGAAATTCCAATCATGTGTACGGGGTGTTGTCACCCTTTCCCCAAGAGCTGCCATATATTACATTTCGGTTCTTGGGTTTAGATACATTTTAAATCACAGCTCATTTATATTAAAAAAAATAAAAATAAAAGCATAACAAGTAGTATTTCGTTTTCAGAATTACCCTTTTCCCAGTTCCTCTACCAACTGGAGGATGGCATTCAGCAGCTTGTCGAATTGTACAGAGCATTATTTCAATTAGCGCACTTTCTTGCCGATCTGTGAGTGCTATAAAAAAAAATGAAAAAGTACAGTCTATATATTAAAACCTTATGGTGAAACATATGCAATAACATTTTTCATTATAAAAAATTTCGACAAGAGAAACGTTGATGCCAGTACTTTTCTTTTTGATGAAAAATAAAAGGATTTTTGGTTTATCTTTTTCTTGAAATGCATCACAGAGCATTTTCATATTCATTACAATAGGGTTAGGCTGCCACTTTCAGACGACTGAACTTGGACACTGAAAGAAAAAAAAAAAAAAAAAAAAAAGGAGGAAATCCCATCTAGGTATAGCTTCAGTTTTGAAGTTAGCCATAAAATTAAGTAAAAGGAGAGGAATCCATGTATCCATCCCATGACATAAGGCTTCTTCATAGCCATTATGATAGGGATGTCCCAAAGCACTGAATGAGGGGAGGACAACACGACAATAAGTTTACAGACCCCAATAAAGTCCATGTGCACCAAGGAATGAGAAAAAATGGGTCTCTGAAAGAGGCCCATTGATGCTGAAAGCTAACCTTTAACGCCCACAAGACATTGTTTAATGGGCCTAAAATGAAACTGGGAAAAGGGCATTGCCATGAGGGGAGCTACAATCTTTCCCAGAACCCTGATGCAAAGTGAACCAAGGGATTTGTCGGACTTGAGCAAATCCACCTGAGCCTTCAGAGCAAAATGATATTTGTCCAGAAGAAGGAACTTGGATTGTATTTAGGGTCAGGCCAAAATATTCCAACATCCGGATTAGAGGCCAAGGCTGACTAAGGCAAATTCAGAAACCATCTAACCCTCTCCAGAGTGTGCACTGTGTGAGATACATTGGTCAATAGCAAAAAAGTGGAGTGCTCCCTCAGAAGTAAGTCACCCAAGTGTCCTATAACAGGGGTATCCAGAAAGCATAGAACCGGAGAAAGAACCTTAGCGAACACTCTGAACAGAAACCGCAAAACCCCCTCGTCCTCTGGAATAGGAACAATCACTCCTTGAGATAGAAGATAGGAAGAGCAAACCTTTGAGGATTGGAAGAAATATTTGAAAGTCTAAAGTATGGATGGGGAAGCTCTAAAATTGAAGCTTGTAGCCTTGAGCCACTATATTACTGACCCACTCCGCAATCTCCACCTCCCAAACCTCCGCAAAGGTATATTAAGGCTCACCTGTACCCAGGACATCTCCTAAACCTGCATGGTTTAGGAGATATCCCCTGTCTGCACCAGCACAATCGCACTGGGAAAACTGAAGTAATGGCACCTATGTGCCGTTGCTATAGTCTTCATGACGTTAACGGTGGCCCTCGCACGCATTTGCGGGAGTGACGTCAATGCGGCTCCGTCCAATTACAGTGCCGGAGCCGCGATATCCAGGAGCATGTCCGGGATGACATGGCGGCCATAGGGAGACGTGGACGGCTTGCGGGGGCACTACTTTTTTTTTGAGGCGAGTTTACTTCCTCTTTAAAAAAAAAAAGAGCGACTCTTCTGGACCCATATAGCACCCTACCGGTTACCAGTTTACAAGGCAATATACCGTTATGCAGGGTCCAGTAGCAACCAGCAACATTACAGGCAGGTCCAATTATCTTCAGGTGACAGCATAACTATCGTAATGGACATGAAGGTATCTTGTGTTCTGGGATGCAAGATTTAAAAAAAAAAAAAAGTCATTGAACATCCTAAAACCAAGAAACTTGGTGTATTAGATAATAGACAATTTCATGAAAAGACAGTATACAGTTTATGTTTCAGCAGGACTTGCCAGTCCTCAAACTCTTTTACACAATTTCCTGTAATCTGTGATGGGTACAGTTTGTAATACAGTCTCTACCTCCTAGATAATAAAAGACGTTTTTGAAATCGAAACATTTGTAGCAGTGTCTAATTAGTACACTCAAATATTCTAAAATCACAAAGATAGATAGATAGATAGATAGATAGATAGATAGATAGATAGATAGATAGATAGATAGATAGATAGATAGATAATCCATCTATATCTATATCCATCTACAGTGCGGAAAATAAGTATTTGAACACCCTGCTATTTTGCAAGTTCTCCCACTTGGAAATCATGGAGGGGTCTGAAATTGTCATCGTAGGTGCATGTCCACTGTGAGAGACATAATCAAAAAAAAAAATTCCAGAAATCACAATTTATGATTTTTTAACTATTTATTTGTATGATACAGCTGCAAAGAAGTATTTGAACACCTGTCTATCAGCTAGAATTCTGACCCTCAAAGACCTGTTAGTCTGCCTTTAAAATGTCCACCTCCACTCCATTTATTATCCTAAATTAGATGCACCTGTTTGAGGTAATTAGCTGCATAAAGACACCTGTCCACCCCATACAATCAGTAAGAATCCAACTACTAACATGGCCAAGACCAAAGAGCTGTCCAAAGACACTAGAGACAAAATTGTACACCTCCACAAGGCTGGAAAGGGCTACGGGGAAATTGCCAAGCAGCTTGGTGAAAAAAGGTCCACTGTTGGAGCAATCATTAGAAAATGGAAGAAGCTAAACATGACTGTCAATCTCCCTCGGACTGGGGCTCCATGCAAAATCTCACCTCGTGGGGTCTCAATGATCCTAAGAAAGGTGAGAAATCAGCCCAGGACTACACGGGAGGAGCTGGTCAATGACCTGAAAAGAGCTGGGACCACCGTTTCCAAGGTTACTGTTGGTAATACACTAAGACGTCATGGTTTGAAATCATGCATGGCACGGAAGGTTCCCCTGCTTAAACCAGCACATGTCAAGCACCCGTCTTAAGTTTGCCAATGACCATTTGGATGATCCAGAGGAGTCATGGGATAAAGTCATGTGGTCAGATAAGACCAAAATAGAACTTTTTGGTCATAATTCCACTAACCGTGTTTGGAGGAAGAAGAATGATGAGTACCATCCCAAGAACACCATCCCTACTGTGAAGCATGGGGGTGGTAGCATCAATCTTTGGTGGTGTTTTTCTGCACATGGGACAGGGCGACTGCACTGTATTAAGGAGAGGATGACTGGGGCCATGTATTGCGAGATTTTGGGCAACAACCTCCTTCCCTCAGTTAGAGCTTTGAAGATGGGTCGAGGCTGGGTCTTCCAACATGACAATGACCCGAAGCACACAGCCAGGATAACCAAGGAGTGGCTCTGTAAGAAGCATATCAAGGTTCTGGCGTGGCCTAGCCAGTCTCCAGACCTAAACCCAATAGAGAATCTTTGGAGGGAGCTCAAACTCCGTGTTTCTCAGCGACAGCCCAGAAACCTGACTGATCTAGAGAAGATCTGTGTGGAGGAGTGGGCCAAAATCCCTCCTCCAGTGTGTGCAAACCTGGTGAAAAACTACAAGAAACGTTTGACCTCTGTAATTGCAAACAAAGGCTACTGTACCAAATATTAACATTGATTTTCTCAGGTGTTCAAATACTTATTTGCAGCTGTATCATACAAATAAATAGTTAAAAAAAATCATACATTGCGATTTCTGGATTTTTTTTTTTTTTGATTATGTCTCTCACAGTGGACATGCACCTACGATGACAATTTCAGACCCCTCCATGATTTCCAAGTGGGAGAACTTGCAAAATAGCAGGGTGTTCAAATACTTATTTTCCGCACTGTATATCTATGTGTGTAAGATACAGTAATACTACTGATATCATACGGTATATTACTAACATAACAGTGAATGTGAGACCTAAATTATTTTACCGAATATGATCTTAAATAGGGCCGAAACAACTAATCGATTAAATCGACAACTAACCGAGTAATCGACAACTAATCCATTATGAAAATGGTAATCGATTAATTTCATAATCGATTAATCGGCCAGTAACATAATGGGGTTAAAAAAATAAAATTAGCCCTTTATAGTACAAAAAGGCAAATCGCTACTGTAAATATTACATTACATTATTACATAAACATTAGTGATTATTTGCTTTTTTTGTACTTATTTTTGTATTTTTAACCCCCATTATGTTACTAAAGGCCTGGGTTCACACCTCTGTTTTTTGGTGCTTTTTTTTGCAGAAGCACACTACAGTTCATTTACATGTTTTCCTATGGGACACATTCACATCCATATTTTTTCGGCTGCTGCTGCGTATTTGGAAAGGGCAAGGACTTTATAATGCAAAACGGTGCTATTTTTTATTTTTTCTGGTTCAATATACTTCAAAAGGAGAAGCTGCAGAAAAGCATGCAATGTGTTTTTGTGGCAATTTGTGTTTTGTAATCTGCCCAACAACAAATTGGGCCAAAGAAAAAAAAAATTCAACTTATTTTTTATTTTTTAAGGCTATTATTCGATTAATCAAAACAATAAACGCCCAAATAATCGATTATGAAAATAATCGTTAGTTGCAGCCCTAATCTTAAACTTCAATCAAAACTTTTTTTGTGTGCGCTTTGGAAAGAGTCAGAATGGGTTTAGACATTCACCAAGTTGTTTTTTCTGCCTGCCCCAGTTTAGATTTCCTTTTACTTTCAGTGTTGTCATTGAGCAAGAAAATAATCCACCCATACAGAGTTCAAGTGGCGTCAAGGCAGGTAATAGGTTTTGCATATCTGCTGGAAGCATACTCCATACTGTATGGTCAGCACAAAGATCAAGCTGTCAAACAGCTCCGTCACTAACAAATATAAGCCATAAACAGGGTGAATAGCCATCACACTGGTCCCTCAGTAAAACCCACATTCTTCCAATGCTGAATGGAGAAAAGGATTAATTGCAATTTGTTTCTCCTAGTCAGAGAGGAAAAATTAAAAAAAAAAAAAAAGTTATGGAGTATAGACAACTTAACTGTAAATTCCTAGTCAAGAGTACAAATATAGGACACAGGCAGAGTACTTGTACACCATAGGTTAAAGGCATGTACCTTCTGGTCACTAGACATTTGCCAAGCTTTAGGGGATACACACCCACGACACCTCCCCTATAACCCTACACCACTCCACCAGTCCAAGCAATGCTAAAAAAAGAGGGGGGGGGTATCCTGTAGTATAATGCAACATATGGCATTTACAGCCAAGTCAAGTCCTCTTACTTAAATGTACAGCATATACACCATGAGAAGTCCACAAGCAATAAACTGAAATTGTGTGCAACGATGAGGCCAAGTAAACTGTGCCAACAGGCCCAACAAGGGCCATAAGACCCTACCTCAGACAGCTAGCTGCTTCAGCAGAAAACTGGGTGCCCACCTGGTAAAACGTTGAAAACTTATGAACTGAAGAACAGATGGGGATCTTACACAACTGGGCTACAGAGGCTTGGTGCCAAAATGCCAAGGAAACTCCCACTGCTCTAGTGGAGTGGACATGTAAAACAGTGCAGGAGGAGGTTTCTATTTCAGAATGTAAGTTCTTGCACTCAAACTTCATAACCATTGTGCAATGGTGGACTTTGAAGCAGGGAGTTACCTTGCAAGGTTTAGAGGACCAAACAAGGAATCTGTTTATCTGATTGAAGCAGAAGCCTTGAGGTATATCTTAATGGCTCCGACTACGTCCAAGCAATGTACAGAGATTTTCTTTGGCTGCGCAAGAGCAGGGATAGGAGGACAATGTCTTCCCTGACATGGAACGCCGAGACCACCTTCGGGAGAGAAAGGATAGCCTTATGCAAAAGACAACCTTGCCATTGTGAAGTATAAGCAAAGGCTCTTTAACCATTTGACCGCCAGAAGATTTAAACCCCTTCATGACTAGCCAATTTTTTTGCGATACGGCAGTGTGTTACATTAAACTGACAATTGCGCAGTCATGCAACGCTGTACCCAAATAATTTTATTTGCGCCATCAACAAAACAAAATAAAAAGAAACGCCACAATTTTTTTTACTTTTGCTATATAAAACAAACATACAGGGGGGGGGGGGGGGGGGATCTTCATAATTTTAGGCCAATCTAAATTTATGGTTAAAAGAAATCCCAAAACAGCATATATAGATTGGTTTGCGCAAAATATATAGTAAATATATATACTGCAATTTTTATTTTATTTTTAATACTAGAAATGGCTGCGATCAGCAAATTATAACGGGACTGCGATATTGCAGCGGACAGTCTGACACTTTGTGGGAACCAGTGACACAATACAGTGATCAGTGCTAAAAATATGCACCGTCATTGTACTAAATGACACTGTCTGGAAAGGGGTTAAACATCTAGGGAGGACAGAGGGTTAACTGTGTGTCTAGTCAGTGTTTTTCTGCACTGCGTGCTTTTACTAAGGGATGTGATGGATTTTTTCCCTGAGAAAATCCATCAAACTCCATCCAGCCTCTTTCCTCAATAATCAGCGGTTTAAACAAAAAAGAAAGGCAAGCCATAGCACAGTACCGTAGTAAAAAAAAAAAAAGGGAGGATTTAATAAATATAAAACTCACATGTACAACGACATCACCGGGCACATAAACCAAAAACGAGCAGCACGCTCGTCTCCCTGCGTCTGACGTGTAGGCTCTAGTGCTCCTGGGTCCCAGGAGCACTAGAGCCTACACGTCAGACGTAGGGAGACGAGCGTTCTGCTCGTTTTTTGGTTTGTTTATGTGCCCGGTGATGTCGTTGTACATGTGAGTTTTATATTTATTAAATCCTCCCTTTTTTTTTACTACGGTACTGTGCTATGGCATGGCTTGCCTTTCTTTTTTGCATACCTGCATTCCTGAGGGGTCATTTATCTGAGTGCCAGCCCATCGGCTAGTGGAAGAGCACCTAAGAGAAGATCCAGGACCACTTACGAACTCGCTGTTCGTTCGAGATAGGCCCACCTTACATAGCCTCTATGTGAGTGTATGTCAGTGTGATTCATTGTGTGGGAGTAGGTGCCTTACCAGCCTGTGCCATGATCCTCTCTGTCTGATGTCTCTTCCATGTGTACCCGACGCTGAGCTTTTTCACACTCTTGCCATTTGAGGAACCACCATCTTGGAGCTTATTTGGCTATCCGTGCTATAGCCGGGAGGTGAGCAGTTAGGGAGCACCCGAGGTGATTGTCACTGAAGCTTTGTCCTAGCACCATACTTCCTGGATTCTGGTTCTTCTAAGAGCACTCACAGGAGACTTTTTTTTTCCCCTTACATTGACTTTTCTGTTCACTTTGTATCCACATAATTTCAAGTTTATCTAGCAATTTATCTTGGATTTATCACTCACTAATCATTTGTGGTATATATACGTTGCTGTTGGTTTTTGCATTTGTATTTTATTTTTCAGGCTGGTACACTTATTTTCATTGTCATGTTTTGCACTTAAATATGTGTGCTCATACATCCTTTTTCCCACATCCATCGATTCAGTCGTGTACCCCTAGACTGTGTCTGCCCCCTTCCCACTGTCACCCGATCACAGCGCAGACACCACCCCCCTTCAACTTTTGTTGTATTTTTTTTCTGTTAAGGACAGATTTTAGGTGTCTGCAGCAGTGTTCCTTCACCCACAAACCCCCCACCCCCCCTTCCTCGGTAGCGCAGGAGCCCTTCCAGACAAATGCCATAAAACTTATTGCAATTTTTTTTACCAAAAATAGGTAGAAGAATACGTATCGGCCTAAACTGAGGAAAAAAATAATTTTTATTATATCTTTTTGGGGGATATTTATTATAGCAAAAAGTAAAAAATATAGAATTTTTTTCAAAATTGTCGCTCTATTTTTGTTTAAAGCGCAAAAAATAAAAACCGCAGAGGTGATCAAATACCACCAAAAGAAAGCTCTATTTGTGGGGAAAGAAGGACGCCAATTTTGTTTGGGAGCCACGTCGCACGACCACGCAATTGTCCGTTAAAGCGACGCAGTGCCGAATCGCAAAACCTGGCCAGGTCCTTTAGCGGACTAAAGGTCCGGGTCTTAAGTGGTTAAGGTACATCAGGTACCGTCTGAGTGCTCTGATCTCCAAGATATTGATGGGAAAGTAAAGACTTTCCCACTATTACCAGCCAGTCATCTGGATGACCTAAAGGAGGACAAGCAGAGTCTTTGTAAACACTGGGAGGAGAGGATAGGCTGACAGCAGTGTGCCAAATTGTAAGTGGTTGCCTGTCACTGCGAAAGCAGACAGCACTTATGAGGCAAGTATATGGGGACATGCAGACATCTTGGATGTCTACAGTTGCCATGTACTTCCATTGTCTTAGAGGCAGATACTGACCTTGCAGACTCCATGCGAAAATTTGGATTTTCGAGGAATGTGTTAAGGGATCTTAAATCCACAACAGGATGAATAGCTTCTTTGGGCTTTAAGTGAAATCTTTTGAACGTGGTCTTGTTGTGGTACTGGCACAACAACTCCCTGCGACAAGAGATAGTTCAGGGCATTCTGAAAATGCAGCTGTCCTTGGGCAGTTTGGTTGATTCGAACAAAGAAAGCTGTGAGGGAGTAGAGTCTTCAACCCTATTATGTACCCCTTTGAAACCACCAATTGAACTCACATATCTGGGATATCTGGAACCTAGAAAGCTCTAACACAAAACTGAGGAATAATGGAGTAAGGCTGGATTATAGGGGTGGTGCGTCTTCTAGAGCTTTGCCAGGGACTGATCCCCTGAAGACGCAAGCCTAAAATTCACGGGGTTTGAATAACACTGCCTGCGTGCGGTACAATTAAGATATACAATTATTTTCCATTGTTCCTATGGGCTAGAAGTTGCCACAGATTTTTCTTTTGACTGTATCCTTACACAATTATGGAAGCTTTAGTAGCCGTTTTACAATAGATCAAAAATTATTTTTAAAATCCTTCGGCAGCATCAACCAAAAAATACTTACGCTCCTCGCCATTTAAAGGGTCATCCAACAGCAAGCTATTCATACACTCCCAATCCTTTAGCAATTCTGTGGCACAGTCCCACATGCTGTCTACAAGGTATGCAGCATGTTCATGCAACTATAAAATGAGATAAATACAGTTTCAATGATTTAAAAAAAACTGCTAAAATTGCAAAGATGCAAATGAGTTTACGTCTTGGCACAGAAGACACATACACACACACACATATGTACAGTACAGAAAGGGAGCTTAAGCAAAAAGAAAAAAATGCTATTTAACCACTTTGCCTCTCACACCTGTATACTCCCTATGGACAAGAGCAATTTTTATATTTCTGCTATAGAGCTAATATTTCAGCAATAACTTTTTATTTATTCATTGGTAATACATATATTGTTCAAGGACAAACAAGGCTTTCTTTTCATGATATTGTCTTGCAACAATGATTTTTTTTTCTCACAATCCTTAGGGGGAAAAAAGAAATGGTGTTACTGCAGCTAAAATGTGCACATTTTATTCTGTAACTTTTTTCTGATTAGCATGACACTTCAATTATATTTCTGGTACAAAGCGTTACAAAAGAAATCATGTTCATTTACAATTTTGCCCTTTTTTTTTTAAATGGGAAATGTGTAAATATATGTTAAAGTGGTTATAAAGGCACAGGGTTTTTTACCTGTATGCATTCTATACATGAAGGTAAAAACCTTCTGTGTGCAGCAGCCCCCCTCAGCCCCCGATACCTACCTGAGCCCCCTCTCGATCCAGGGATGTCTAGGAGAGCCTTGCCTTTTAGTAGACTCAGTCTTAATCGGCTTTGAAAGCTAAAAGTCAAAGACTCACCGGAGGCTGCGAACCGAGCAATTGGCGGTCTTTGTCTGCTCGGTTCTCAGTCTCAGAGTCGGCGAGGACAGGTGCAATATCATATAGATGATGAATCCATTTATGCGAGTTTCAATATTTTCCCCACAGGCCCATAGTTCCCTTTTAATAAGGGGTTAAAAAAGAAGAATATTTTATTCCTTTTTTTTAAATGGTTAGGTACCCGCCTAAATAAATAAAAAATTGGTTACGCTCCCACCAAAAAATAAATATTAGAAAAAGTGTTATATGAACTAAAAAAACCTTCAACAATAGTGATCATCAAAGTGTCCACACAAAAAACAATAACGTATAGGTTCAGAAATACACTCTAAAGGGACATCAATAAAGATCCATTCCAATAATTGTATATACAAATAAAGTGGACTCATAAATGGCACAGTTCATGAATGTTAAATGAAATAAAGAAGAACTTGACAGCAGGTGAGAGTATTCGGATGTTCTGTTCATCAAGGAAAGGCGATCACCACACACAAGTCAAATCGGATTGTCAGCCACGATGTGTTTTTTATCTTTGCATGTCTCCTGGTGTATTTGCAGTGCCTTTTAAATAAATGCCTTTGAACTTTTATACTACACCATGAGGCCTCTCTTCCCTTTATCCTGCCCAAAATGTTGTATTGAACTGGTAATTCGATCGGATGAAACTGTAGGGAATATACCGTAGCAGGAATCCCGTGCAACACAAACGGAACTCGGCGCAACGTGAACGGCGTGTGTCCTGGAGGAGGAATCCCCAGATGATCGTCCTGGTTTGGCTGGAGTATATATTAATCAGCGTCATATGATCTATCTGGTAAGCGGTGGTGAGCGCCTTTCCTTATTTTGATGAACAGAACATCCGAATACTTTTACCTGCTGTCAAGTCCTTCTTTATTTCATTTAACATACATGGACTGTGCCATTTATGAGTCCGCTTTCTTTTTATATATACCTATTGGAATGAATGTTCATTGATGTCCCTTTAGAGTGCATTATACATTGTATTTTGTGTGGAGACTTTGATGATTGATCACTATTGTTGGTTTTTTTTTTTAGTTCATATGACAACTCTTTTTCTAATATTTATTTATTTTTTGGTGGGAGTGCAACTAATTTTCTATGTATGTATTTTGACTGAAGATTTAAGGTATTTTGGTTGCAGCACTGCCTCATTTTTATAAGGTTTTGAATTTTTTTTCACTTTGGTGTAATTTTTTCTTTACTTTTAATTTAAGGGTTTTCAGCGCAGATTTAATTTTTACTTTAGACCCCTTTCACACTGAGGAGTTTTTCAGGCAGTACAGCGCTAAAAATAGCACTGCTATACCGCCTGAAAAAAACTCCTCGAGGGCTTTCACAATGAGGCGATGCACTAGCAGGAGAGAAAAAGATCTCCTGCCAGCAGCATCTTTGGAGCGGTGAGAGGAGCGGTGTATTTACCGCTCCTTCCCATTTAAAACAATTGGAAACCTCTGTAGGAGGCGCATTGAGGGCGGTATTAATCCTTTACCGGCCGTTAGCAGGGGTTAATACCGCACCGCTAGCGGCCGATTCCCGCAACAATCCTGGCGGTATGGCACCGCTATTTTTAGCAGCGAAATACCGCCACCGTAGCTCCCGCTGCGATGTGAAAGGGGCCTTACACTCTTAGGTACCCGCCTCCCATCCCTTTAAGATGTTTTAAATACTGGGAGGCGAAGGTGGGCATTCTGATCATGTGACTGGCTGTCACAGCAGTCACATGATTGTATAGCTCCAAATCGCCAAGTACGCATAAAGAGCTTTCCGGTATCCACTGGCATGTAGGGTCAGCACAGACATGTTAAGATTTAGGACACAATTATGCAGCCTTTCAGTGTTAAAGCCCACCTGCCAACAGGCTGCATATATGTGTACAGCCGGTGGAAATAGGTTAAGACAACTTTCACACTAAGGGGTTCGAAACCTGCTCATAAAAACGCTTTAAGGTCAAGAGTATAAAAAAATAAAAGAAACAATTTTGAAGCAATTTTGTGCATTTCAATGGAGAGGGGCGTTTTTGGAGACCCTTTTTTAAAGTGCTCCAAACATGCTGCTTGCAGGACTTTTTTCACATTGCGGTGTGAAAGCATCCATTGAAAATAGGAAGCAGTTTTCTGGAGCTTTTCAGGTGCTATTTTTGGCACAAAAGCCCATGAAAAGCGCCTCAGTGTGAAAGGGGCCTACTGACTTCATCTGCAGTTCATCCCTTTGATTTGCAGATGAATGACACAAAAGTAACATTATGTTACTGTATATATGCCTATAAACCTGTCTGAGCAGCTGCCCACACTGTCTCAGTACTTAGCAATCCCTGTTTGATTAATCAAAGCTGACAAACGCTGTATACTTTAGTCCAGCAGCAAGGGCAGAGAGACTAGACACACTACACACATACTGTGTACAGCGATGACAATTTTTAAGTGTGTATCACACCCAAAGTTTGAAACTAGTAAGACCTGTCAGCACAACGAATATGTGCTTCAAATCAGATATGCGAGAGGCAGAGGCATTGATTGACCAACTCTGCTGGATCGGACTACCAGCGATTTAACCTCACACAAAACTCATCCTCCGCTAAAACCTCATGGTCAAGGTTAACATACATGCAGATAATTTGACATGTGTATTTTCAATCTCTGCCTGAAGTTAAGATAAATTACTCTGTTCAATTGTTAAAAGTATTACATTTCCAGACACCTGTAAATTTTAAATTAGGCCTCAAAATCAATTTAAGTGACCAGGCAAGAAAAACTTGCAGGATTGCAGGTAACATCTAGTTCATGCTGAACCAAATGATTCCAGGATAAGTGTTCCGGTTTAAAAAAAAAAAAAAGAATATGCAGAGCTTATAAATTAGAACTTATTTAAACGGCCAACAAATAAGACTGACTATAAGCCAGTGATTAATACATTACCTCACTCTCTAAAAAGAAAAAGACCAATGTCTTGACAAGATTGGTATTTGGGCTAAAGCCTTCCCCTTCGTTTTAAAATGCCATCGTCTTCAGGCTCCCGACAACTGAACAACCTAGGAAGGAAAAAAAAAAAAAAAGCCATTTCCTTAAATATTTTTGCTGCACATTCACAAATCGCATTACAATGTTGTTTTCAGCTCCTTTTTCAATGCACAAAGATTCTATATGCAACATACGAAGACCAATATGGAAAAACATGCTGAAATTGTCTGCCAGTTACGTTTTTAAAGGATATTAATAGTTAAAAATTAGGAGAAATTAAAAAAGTAGCATATTTCCAAATAAACAGACTCTGTAGCTGGGTCTTGCCCGTGATCTCAATGTAAAGTGTGTTTATTAACTTACTTTTTGTACAGAAATTCCCCTGCTGCAACAGCTACTGGTCGGTGTGCAGAATACACCAGGTGGTAAACATTCTCACAGTCCTCAGCAGTAAGAACTTCATCACTACTACTACAGAAAGAACAGAAAGGTAATGCATAAATGACAGAACTGTTACCAGTACTTTTGAACTACAGAGAGAAAAAAATCATAAAAACATTACACATATACTGTATATGATAAAAGAAATACAACGTAAACAGGCACGCTGACAATTATACAAAATGTAAAACACTACCAGCATCCCCTTTGCACACTGCAAGGGTTAACTACTCATTTATTTTAGTAACCACCAAATGATAATAAGTGGTTGTAAAGTCAAAGTGCAACCAGGAACAACCTCCAATCTTGTCATTTAAAGCTTTATGATCTTAGCGTGGCACAAAGATATGGGGGTGAAATGACATGCAGTGCAAGTATGGTTTAGCCTTGGTGCCTTGGTTTTAGCTAGTTTGTTTTTATTGTGTTTTTAAATGTGCTTTTGTTTCTGTTTTTTTGCTATGCAATAAAGCCTGGGTATGCTCAATAAGTGCTGTTACATTACTGTTAATTTTGAAACCGGCAGTAAAAAGTATATATACACACATACATACAGTGCAGAAAATAAGTATTTGAACACCCTGCTATTTTGCAAGTTCTCCCACTTGGAAATCATGGAGGGGTCTGAAATTGTTATCGTAGGTGCATGTCCACTGTGAGAGACATGATCAAAAAAAATAATTCCAGAAATCACAATGTATGATTTTTTAACTATTTATTTGTATGATACAGCTGCAAAGAAGTATTTGAACACCTGTCTATCAGCTAGAATTCTGACCCTCAAAGACCTGTTAGTCTGCCTTTACAATGTCCACCTCCACTCCATTTATTATCCTAAATTAGATGCACCTGTTTGAGGTCATTAGCTGCATAAAGACACCTGTCCACCCCATACAATCAGTAAGAATCCAACTACTAACATTGCCAAGACCAAAGAGCTGTCCAAAGACACTAGAGACAAAATTGTACACCTCCACAAGGCTGGAAAGGGCTACGGGGAAATTGCCAAGCAGCTTGGTGAAAAAAGGTCCACTGTTGGAGCAATCATTAGAAAATGGAAGAAGCTAAACATGACTGTCAATCTCCCTCGGACTGGGGCTCCATGCAAAATCTCACCTCGTGGGGTCTCAATGATCCTAAGAAAGGTGAGAAATCAGGCCAGGACTACACGGGAGGAGCTGGTCAATGACCTGAAAAGAGCTGGGACCACTGTTTCCAAGGTTACTGTTGGTAATACACTAGGACGTCATGGTTTGAAATCATGCATGGCACGGAAGGTTCCCCTGCTTAAACCAGCACATGTCAAGGCCCGTCTTAAGTTTGCCAATGACCATTTGGATGATCCAGAGGAGTCATGGGAGAAAGTCATGTGGTCAGATGAGACTAAAATAGAACTTTTTGGTCATAATTCCACTAACCGTGTTTGGAGGAAGAAGAATGATGAGTACCATCCCAAGAACACCATCCCTACTGTGACGCATGGGGGTGGTAGCATCATGCTTTGGGGGGGTTTTTCTGCACATGGGACAGGGCGACTGCACTGTATTAAGGAGAGGATGACCGGGGCCATGTATTGCGAGATTTTGGGCAACAACCTCCTTCCCTCAGTTAGAGCTTTGAAGATGGGTCGAGGCTGGGTCTTCCAACATGACAATGACCCGAAGCACACAGCCAGGATAACCAAGGAGTGACTCTGTAAGAAGCATATCAAGGTTCTGGCGTGGCCTAGCCAGTCTCCAGACCTAAACCCAATAGAGAATCTTTGGAGGGAGCTCAAACTCCGTGTTTCTCAGCGACAGCCCAGAAACCTGACTGATCTAGAGAAGATCTGTGTGGAGGAGTGGGCCAAAATCCCTCCTCCAGTGTGTGCAAACCTGGTGAAAAACTACAAGAAACGTTTGACCTCTGTAATTGCAAACAAAGGCTACTGTACCAAATATTAACATTGATTTTCTCAGGTGTTCAAATACTTATTTGCAGCTGTATCATACAAATAAATAGTTAAAAAATCATACATTGTGATTTCTGGAATTTTTATTTTTGATTATGTCTCTCACAGTGGACATGCACCTACGATGACAATTTCAGACCCCTCCATGATTTCCAAGTGGGAGAATTTGCAAAATAGCAGGGTGTTCAAATACTTATTTTCCGCACTGTACATATACATATATATATATATATATATATATATATATATACATACACACACACATACACATATATATACACACACACACACACACACACACACACACACACACACACACACACACACACACAGGGCCCAAAATTTCAAGTCCTGAGCTACTAGCCAGGCCTCAAGAGTTACTCGCCACCAGTTGCCCCACCTAATTCATACACTGCCCTGCGCCTAATTGCACCTGTAAACACGCCCTCATAGTTTATTAATGGAATGACAATGTTTTATGCAGAATCAAGTTACAAAATTAAATATTACCCACAACAACTTTAACAAAATGGGACAGGGCACTGGGGGCAGACCAGAGGGACAGGGCACTGGGGGCAGACCAGAGGGACAGGGCACTGGGGGCAGACCAGAGGGACAGGGCACTGGGGGCAGACCAGAGGGACAGGGCACTGGGGGCAGACCAGAGGGACAGGGCACTGGGGGCAGACCAGAGGGACAGGGCACTGGGGGCAGACCAGAGGGACAGGGCACTAGAACTGGGTCTCTTCCCCATTCTCTTGCTGTCTCTTCTGCAACTCCCATCCATCCTCTCTCTCTCTCTCTCTCCCATTCATCTCATCATCAGGAGCCTGTGTGTGCGGCTCCACGCTTGCATGTCCCCACTTCCCCCTTTTATTCAGGCTGGCAGAGAGGAGAGGAGCTGCAGCACAGCGGGAGGAGTACAATCCAGCGTTGAGATCCACACAACTGCATAGCCATTGACACCATAGCACAGCACACACTGACACTGCACAGCACACATTGAGACCAGTCTTTTCACAGTGCTCAGGCTGAACTGTTGGACACTTACATAGAGCACAAGGAGAAGAAAACTGCACAAACTGGAAGGCTGCCGCTCTCATGTCAGGGCAACTTTCAGTGAGTGCTGCACCAGAGTGGTAATTTTCGCAATCCTCTACCTCACTCATTACTTTCTGCTCTCCAGCTACATTGGTCGGGGCCCGGGGGGCAGGCTCAGAGAGGTCATACTGTTGGGTCCCATGGCTTAATGAGGATTGTAAGGAGAGCACCTGTGTACTGCTCTACCTGTGCGCGGCTCACCAGACTACTTTTCCCAAGCATGCACCTTTTCTCTTCGGCCGCCAATCTCATCGAGGCTCTAAGTGTAGGCACAGATTGCAGGGAGATTGGTCATGTAGCCCTGTCATCACTCGCCCCTAGCCTAAATCCACTCGCCAAATGCTAGTAGGCAAGTGGAAATTTTGAGGGCTGATATATATTTCCATTTACCAGTTCGCCTTGAAAATGGCCTTTTAGGTTTAAGAAGAAAACATGTATTTATATAAACAAACATGCAAGTAAAATAAATTTAAAACAGGAAAAATCAGCTTGAAAAAAAAAAATGAAAAAAAAACAACTCACTGTAAAACCAGCGTTAAGAGCTTTATTGCCTGCACTGCTACATCATACTCCTTATCAAGAGTCATTGATACAATTCTATCCTGCAAAAGAGAAGGATTCCATGATCAAACATACAGTTAAGAGGTAAAAATAAATTATATAAAAGAGAGTAAAGTGAAATAAAAATACCTTGAAGCGACTAGTGAACAGCTCTAGTTTGGAGTTTAACTCTCTATTATAATAAAGGCCTTGAAGTGCTGTCAGACATTTCAGCCGAACTTCTCCTTGCTAAAAGAAAGTAGAATGGACAAACCATATTCCTCCATTAGTAACAATATATACATTTAAAAAAACAAACAAACACACACACACACACACACACAGCTTGCAACAACTGGACCAAAATCGGGTGTATGACAAACAAAATTTAAATTAAATTATATTTAAAAAACTGACCCTCTTCCAATCATGCATGTCATATACAAGCACAATGAGTCCTACAACCCAAAATGAATAGCCTCTTCCCTATCCTGATCAATCATTATTGCAATGTGGTAACAAATAAATGGCCACCATGCAGAAAACCCGTCTCTGGGCCCCACATCAGCATTTAACCACAACAGGCCATCTATACTGTATCAGTGTATGATTTTCTGCAAAATTAAAGATAAAATAATCATGCATGTCTTGTCCACCAAACCTTGTTCTTCCCACCTCTCTGGTCTAAAGTCCAATACTAGCCATCAGAGCTGAAGTGAAGGTGTGTAGTGGGCATAAGAGTAGCATGTTCCTAATCTACAGAAACCATTGCTTACCTTATCATGCATTGTCCATCCAACATACTTTAAATAGCTGTCATTTAAGAAGGCATCGCTATACATTTTCATCCAAACGCCGATCTCTTCTATGCATATAGCTCTAATTTCAGCTATTGCATCTCTAAAAAAAAAAAAAAAAAAAAAAAAATGAAGACGACAAACCATTAAAAAATTGCAGAAGCACAAAAAAAAAAAAAAGGGCATTTTTAATTTTTCGTGATACTTTAACATACCGATATCTATGTACAAACACTCCTTTGAAAATTGCATTCATCATGTTCTCTATCTCGTCCTGGTTTTCTTGCAACTGTAACAGAAATACAAAAAAGAAATCGGTTTTGAAAAGGCATTGAAATTGCAAGTGCATGTTTCAAACAAAAGCAACCAGTACACTGTGAAGATGGTATGGTTCAGCAGCAGCAGAAAGAGTGGAAGAGCCATTTTCAATAATGGAGATGGTTGTTCAAACATCAGAGGAAGGATTTTGAGTTGGGAATTAAAGCTTGGATGTTGGCACAGTACATTGTTAATGCAGGGAGGCTGTGATCAGGGTTGATGTGACCAGGAGTTTGTTTGCCAGGAGGTATATGTGCTGAGCAGACAAAGAATAAGTGTAGCGCTAGAATTAAAATTAAAAAAGGCTAATTACTATAGTCCTTATAACAAATAAAATGTCCAAATTGTGAAAAAAAGTTCATATTGTCGATCCAAGACTTTTCAATCACCCCAAGTAGTGACTCAGTAAATAACAAGGTTAGTGTTTAGAGGATCCGCCACCAGTGTAGTGAAACATAAGAGGCTTACCAGAAGACAAGGATCTGAATAAGCATATACTCATCAGACCAATTAAGGCTTCAAACGATATCCGGAAATCAGGATATAGTTATAGATGAAACTCCTGGAATATCCTTATAGATGGTACGTTGAATCCACGGAAACCATTGAATTGGTTATGGACGTGTAAACTCAGGTAAAGTAATTACCATGAGTGGTAATGTTTCAAATTGTCAAAAAAAAGGAAATAAAAAGTGCACATAGCGTGATTCTGTATAGCAAAGTTCTCCAATTTTAATAAAAAATAATTGCACTTACATTTATGTAGGATTCAACAAGCGCTTAGAATAATATAGCAGTGGGGTCAGTGGGGTCTCAATTCAATGGTTTCCGTGGATTCAACGTACCATCTATAAGGATATTCCAGGAGTTTCATCTATAACTATATCCTGATTTCCGGATATCGTTTGAAGCCTTAATTGATCTGATGAGTATATGCTTATTCAGATCCTTGTCTTCTAGTAAGCCTCTTATGTTTCACTACACTGGTGGCGGATCCTCTAAACACTCACCTTGTTATTTACTGAGTCACTACTTGGGGTGATTGAAAAGTCTTGGATCGACAATATGAACTTTTTTTCACAATTTGGACATTTTATTTGTTATAAGGACTATAGTAATTATTAGCCTTTTTTAATTTTAATTCTAGCGCTACACTTATTCTTTGTTTGTATGTTTTCAAAATTGATCTATTTTGTAGTGTTGGCTGCTTACATTTGTGACATTTGAACAGCGCGGTGATATATATACCACGGTATATACCTTTTTTCCATATGTGCTGAGCAGGTTAGGTTGTGAAACGTGAACCAAAAATCATAACTTAATGGCACTCAGGTTAGGGTGTTGGGAGAATTTGCTGGCAACCCACAATGTACTTGACATAGGTGTACGCAGCCTATTGCATTATGATGTACATCCTAAAGCTCAAGCACACATGTCTACATATATATGGCACTGGCAGGGAGCTCAATCTCCCTGCCGGCATAGTTAAAGAGAAGTACCTAAGCGCTTCCATTATGGCAGAGGCAGTAATATGGAGAGCTTTCCCATCTTCCCGCTGGCACACAGAGTGATAATGCCAATGTGCATGGGGTGATTAGGGTGTGTGCACACTTCGGGTACGCGACTACTTTACAAAGACTAGCGAGGTAGACTTCCATTCTAAAGTTAGAAGCTAATTTTATGGCAAAAGAAAATAACTTTCCTAACATCTCAAATGAAACCTCATATACAATGCGTTCAAACTCTCTAACCTCTATCACCTCAAAGTTTGGGAATCCCAGAACACAGGCTTGGTGGTATTGTGAAAAATTAGACCCGAGTCAGCCACCCTAACCCCACAACATGCACGGATAGTTGTAAAGAATGCTATAAATAGAACTGCATAATGTCAATACCCCCAAAAAATGGTGCTGGGAGAGAAAAAAAAAACACACCAGTTCAACGCTTCCAAACACGTGAAAAGAACTGTGCGCATTGCCCAAAGCTTGTTTGTAACCACCTTGACACCTCTAGAGGTGCACGCTCAGCTTAAAGTTATGACCAAACCAAGAAGTCAATACTTGCAGCTTATCCCTTTAAAGGGGATAACTCCTTTCCTTGAATTGGCTCAAAATAAAACAAAATCCACTCATCCTGCAATATATCAAGGCAAGTATGCTTCAATTAAAATCTATATTAGATACACTCACAGTGTAAAAACATCTAAATAGCATAAAGTATACCATGTACCCTGAGAAAGCCACTTGACTAGTGACAACACATCGGGAGGCGCCTGTGAGGTAATTTTCAGTGTCTGAGACCCAGAAACTGATGAGCGATTCTTGCCAAGGATTTTTTGCTGTATTCGGTACATAGTATACTCCATGCCATGTACAAGTATTTACATTTTGGAGTGTATCACAATTAAAATCTAATATAGATTTTAAAGTGGCTGTATACTCTTATTTTTACGGTTTAGGAGATATTCCCTTTGCTTGCAGCCGCTGACGTCAGCCGCGCATGTGCTGTGAATGCCCGGCTGAAAGTCTGGCAGATGCTGCTGGACCTTACAGGGAAGAAGTGGCTCCGGGCCACTCACAGCACAGAGGTATTATGTTACTCATGCATTTATTCTGTTTGAACAGCGAAAATGTAGTCAGATTTTGGTGTGATTTGTTGGTTGCCTTTGTACTCTAAATTAAGGAGAGAGAAAAAAAAAGTCTCCCTGCAGTTGTTGAACAGAAAAATATTCCAAGCTGGGAGAGAACAACAGAGCTGAAAAAATACATATCCACTACCCCGAGTGATGACTGTGGATGGGGTAAAGTGGTGTTGACCATTTTTCTGTTTGCTTCCCCATCCTGTCCATTTCATCTGTAGACAGCAGTATAACTCAACAGTTAAACAATTCCTGTACCCCTCAATGGACAAGAAAAATAATATAATTTAAAAACTATAAGCGCAAAGTTCTACTACCAAATTCTAACCTCCTTTCTCTTCTGTAGTAAAAGTTCCAGTCGGTCATTGGCTCTTTTCCCAATCATCTTGTTTCTCTCTGCCTCATACTGCCTTTGTGTATTGTCCATGTTGATACTCAAGTTCAGGGCAACATTAACCAAGGCTGTCATTAGCTTCATTGCTACAAGAAGGAATGTTAATAATTAGATAAGCCTAAAAAAAAAAATAATCTAGGAAATATTTTAAAATGGGAATGAAGAGATACAGTGGTACTGTGTATACAATACAAACAGCCAACATTAACATATATAATTTTTCCACGATCAGCAGCAGCCAACTAATTATAAAATAGTAAATACAAACCTGCTAATGTACTCGTATGTCGAAACGCTCGAACTTGGGAATCCGAAAGTCCAGTTAAGAGAGAGATTACAGTGTCCATCATGTACTCATCATATATGATACTGTATTGACACTGGCGCACTAAAACGCCAATGAACTCACAAAAACTGTATTTAAATTTCTTCCATTGTGGACCAGCCATTGTCAAAGGGTAATCTCCACTATCCTATAAAGACAAAGATTGTGTCAACAATTACACCACAACATTACGACCAGTGCAAAAGGGGTTTAAAAAAAAACAATACCTCATCGAATTCTTCAGTCATTCTTCTGATTATTTCAGAATTTTGCATGTGACGAAACATTTCTCCAGAGACAACACCTGTTGGTTAAAGATGCAAAACAGTTTAATAAAAAAAAAAAAAACACAAAACACTACAAAATTCAGCACTATAAAAGTCCAAAATGTCTGTAGTTTTGATAATGCTGCCCATATTACAAGGATTCCAGCTGTGTTCAAATTAAAGTGAATGTAAATCCGAGTCATGAAATTTGACCTGGGCACATATCTGTAGTATTTACTAGGGTTGTCCCGATACCGATACTAGTATCGGTATCGGGACCGATGCCGAGTATTTGCAGGAGTACTTGTACTCGCGCAAATACTCCCGATGCCTAAATAGAATACTTGGGGGGAGAGCGATGCAGCGTGTAATGCTCAGACAGCTGAGCATAACAGTGAGAGAGAGGCAGCCTGTGTCCCTGTGTGCATTACACGCTGCATCAGACGGCATACCTTGGGGGGAGAGAGGCATTGTGTAATGCCTGTATGCGCGTATAATCCTCAGACGGCAGCCATCCAGTGTACAAAGCCGCGCCTCCTCCTCGTCTGTGATAGGGGAACACTCCCAGCATGTGAGTCAGTGTTCTGCCTGTGTCCATGGGATATGGGATGAGGGATGAGAGGGTGTCCGTGATAGGCAGAACACTGACTCACTTGCTGGGAGTGTTCCCCTATCACAGACGTGGAGGAGGAGGAGGAGCGGCTTTTGAACACAGGGTGGCTGCCGTCTGAGAAAGATAATACAGGTACACAGGCATTACACGCTGGCGCTGCCTCTCTTTCCCACAGAGGAGGAGGCGCGGCTTTGTACACTGGATGGCCGCTGTCTGAGGATTATACACGCATTACACGCTGCCTCTCTCTGGGGGACATGGCTGGGGGGACATGGCTGCATTTGTGGGGGGGACATGGCTGCATTTATGTGGGGGGCCATGGCTGCATTTATGTGGGGGGACATTTAAAAAAAGTATCGGTATTCGGTATCGGCGAGTACATGAAAAAAAGTATCGGTACTTGTACTCGGTCCTAAAAAAGTGGTATCGGGACAACCCTAGTATTTTCTTATCTTATCCCTCTTCAAAGCTTTAAGTACTGTGTGCTTTCTCCTGCTCTATTCCTCCGTTATCAGCATGAAAACTTCTGACAAGTTCTCGGTCAACTGAGATAAAACCAGGCTGAATTTTGTGTCAGGGTGGGTGCATAGAAATAGATTAGCAGAGAGTGTGCCCATTCACAGCACAGCTCTGCATTGATTCCTCCTGTTTCTGCCTACGTAGAGAGAGTGCGTGTGCCCGCATTTCCTCCAATCAGCTGTCTCACAATGTATGGCATGAATCCACACCCACAAGCAAATCAGGAAGGAGAAAACCAAAACAGGAAGTGCCCTTTCTAAACGGTATATAAAAAGCGGAAGACACCAGATATACATTTAAAACGTATGTAAGGTCAGTTTCATCTCTGTGTATCATCTGAGGCTATTCACTTTACGGAGTCTATGTGAGGGTTTACATCCACTTTAACTAGCATTTCCAAATATATTATAAGGAGTTAGCCAGGCACAGGTGAAATAAACGTGTGTGTGCTCAAGTTCAAATTGTGTGCGTTGAGGTAGCTGAATGGCTTATGAGGGGTTAACAGTTAAACAAAAATGTAAAAAACTGAAGCATTACATCACTGCTAAAACATTCAGATATGACTTTAGTTTATTCCAATAAAGATCGGGAGGAGACGTCAAAAGAATAACTAATGTTGTTAAAGGGATCCAAAACCACCCCATTCATCAGAGCTTGAGATCATTAACCACTTCAATACCGGGCCTATTCTGATACTTTTCTCCTTCATGTACAGATTATCATTCTCTTGCTAGAAAATTACGCAGAACCCCCAAATATTATATATGTTTTTTAAGCAGACACCCTAGTAAAACAACGGTCATTGCAACTTTTTATCTTGCACGGTATTTGCGCAATAATTTTTCAAACACCTTTTTGGGGGGGGGGGGGGGGGAATGGTTTCATGAATTAAAAAATAACAAAACAGTAAAATTAGCCCATTTTTTATTTATTTTTTGTAAAATATGAAAGATTAGGTTACACCGATTAAATAGAAACCTAACATGTCACGCTTTAAAATTGCACACACTCATGGAATGGCGCCAAACTTCGGGACTTTAAAATCTCCATAGGCGATGCTTTGAAAATGTTTACAGGTTACCAGTTTAGATTAACAGAGGAGGTGCGAGAATTGTTGCTGGCACTCTAACGCACGCTGCAATACCTTACATAAGTGGTTTGAATGGCGTTTACATATGTGGGCAGGACTTATGCGTATGTTTGCTTCTGCGCACGAGCTTACGGGGCATTTAATTTTTTTTCATTATTATTATTATTTTTATTAATATTTTTTGTGTAAAAAAATAAAGAAGAAGATTTTTTAACACTTTTATTCCTATTACAAGGAATGTAAACATCCCTTGTAATAGGAATAGTGTGCGACAGGTCCTCTTTATGGAGAGATGTGGGGTCAATAAGACCCTGCATCTCTCCTTCAGGCTGGAAAGCATGAGATCCTGAAAACATTTCACCAATCTCATGATTAGTATTGCTTACTAGCCGAAATCGCGGCTTTGTTTACTTCTGGGTACCCGGGCGTGACGACATCACATCGCGCCCGGGCCTACGACGGTCATAGAGATGACTGGTGACCATCTGGTCACCAGTCATCTCTATGCTTACTAGCCTGCGCCGGACGATTCTTTTTCCGGGCCCCAGATGGCGGCGGGACCGGATGGCGGAACCGGCGCTTTGATTGTTCTTATGGTGTACAGAATCACCGGCACTAAAGAATGATATCTGAATGATGCCTCTAGCTGCCCCCATCATTCTGATATCACCACACAAAGCCCAGGGCGTCATTTCACTATGGCTGGGTATTGAAGTGGTTAATATTTTAAGGGCTTGTTTACATCCGCTTAAAAATTTGGCATTTGATGCTTGCGTCTGTGTGCTCTCTAAAAGCCAATCAAAGCACCCCACACTAAATAAAATAGTTACCTTGCAATCCTGTTCACACGGTTGCGTTTTCTTAAAAAATTATACCCCATCTAGCATCTCCAAAGCCTCCATAGAAGTCTATGACAGCACTTGCTAACCGCACCTGGCCTGTGGTATTTGATGGGAGTTAACTTTGCTTTGGAGTTAATGGAGGTTTATGATATCCCAGGATGCACTAGGAAACCAACAAGCGAACCAGAAAGACATCAGTGGTCACTTTTCTACTGCTGCACACCAGATATGTCCAGCGTGTCGGGATCCTCCGGGGGTAATTGACCACGCTATAGAAAGTGCACCTCAACTCAACTCAAGATATGTCTGCACACGAGCTGAAAGCAAGTGGGGTCCAAACCAGAGAGAAAAACTAGCAGGCGGAACAAATGGTGTGCAACATGGGAGCGTAATAGCAGAAAGTGAGGGGGACCGGATAGATAGAAAAAAGTAACAGAGGATCAGCAGAGCTTGGGGTTAGAGTGGGGGATCAGCGGACCTTAAAAATACTACCGAGTGGGGCATCAGAAAAGCTGAGGGTACTACCGAGCCATGGATCTGCTGAGCAGGGGAACTAAATGAGCTAGGCATCCCAAAAAACAAACAGAAAATAAACCCACAGGGCATTTACCAAGCTTTAAAGAAGCATCAAAAACACATGTTGAAACGGTAGGCACCGCAGTAGGGAACCGGGCAGTGAAGCCGCAACGCTTCACTTCCCGATTCCCTCACCGAGGATGGCAGCCAAAAGACGAGCCACTGTGGGCACTCTGGACAGATAAGTGTACATTTATTAAAAGTCAGCAGCTGCAGTATTTGTAGCTGCTGGCTTTTAATATTTTATTTGCCGTGGGACCTCCCCTTTAAAACACAATTTATAAATCAGAATAATATGCTTTACAAAAAAAGCCTGCACTCCAATGGTTTCAGAAGTACATAACTTGTTGGGTAAATGAAAAATAAATGGGGTTGCAAAGGATAAGAAATAGGGGCAGAAAAACGAGCCCAGTCACGTGACCTGTCAAAGTCACATGACTGGCCCTCCTCTAAACTCAGAGCTCCCATTACTGCATTAGGTAGAAACAACTTTGCAAACTACTGTAAGCTTGATACCACAGCCTGCATTTCAGGAAAAAGGCTGCAAAAAGCAGGTTGTGGTACTGAGCAATAAAAATAAATCGCTTTAAGGAAAATTAGGAATATAGTGCATGTTGCAGTTGACTTAAACAGCACATTAAATTATCAGTATATACACACACACACACATCATACCTTTGCATCCAGAACACTGAATGAAAAAGTTTATGAGATCAAGAAGTGCTACATCTCTGTTGTGTTTATATGCTTCTATCCAGTCATCCACTACAGACTATAAAGAAAAAAAAAGAAAGAAAAAAAAGTTACAGCAAAGTGACAAACATATAAGATACAATGTATGCACCGTTAACCCTTTCACTGCCAGAGCCAGTCTGTATTTTTTGCCCGTGTTTAAAGCCCAATTTCGACAAATGTAAAAGGAATATAAAAAAAACAAACACAAAAAACAGCACATGGAACGGTATTTACTTCCAATGAGAAAAGGGTCCCTTGTGCTACTAACTGCTGTTTTAATTAAAATCCAAAGTCTTTTTCCCCCATAATACCACAGCTGTGCATTGCGTGCGTGCGTGTGTGTGTGTGATCAGAAGACTCTGGATACCAACTAAAACAGTAGTCAGCAACACACAGGGGAGTGTCTCAGTACTGTCTTAGCTTAAAAAAAAAAAAAGACAAAAAACACCCAATCTAGGCTTTAAAAGGGACATTTTAGGCCTGGAGATTAGTTGAAAGCCCCTTAAAAACTCGGAACTTACCTCTGTGCTTTCAGAAAACGTATAATGTTAATGTTGCATATTATTAGCGCAACTGTTGAAACATTTTAAGTAAAAAATAAAAAAGTACAATTTAACTTTAGCGCCCACAACATTGCAATTAGGGTTGTCCAGATACCGATACTAGTATCGGTATCGGGACCGATACCGAGTATTTGCAGGAGTACTTGTACTCGCGCAAATGCTCCCGATACCTAAATAGAATACTTTTTTTGTATTTATCAACATGTTCTGTGAAAATTCTTTGAGTTTTTTACTACTGCGTGACAAGAAAATAAAACATTTTTATTCATTTTTACTCTTTTATAATGTCTTGAGTTAGAGTTCTTCATAATTCTAAAGAAAATATCCTTAGTCTGTATTGTGGTTTAAAAACTGTCACATGACATTTAAAAAAAGTATCGGTATTCGATATCGGCAAGTACATGAAAAAAAGTATCGGTACTTGTACTCGGTCCTAAAAAAAAGGATTTTTAATAACAGCTTACCTGTAAAATCCTTTTCTTGAAGTACATCACGGGACACAGAGCGCATAGCCATTACATATGGGTTATATGGGTACCTTCAGGTGTGGACACTGGTGTAATCAACTTCACAGGAAGTTCCTCCCTATATAACCCCCTCCCACTGAGAGTGCTTTAGTTTTGTAGCAAGCAATTTCTCCGAGGTTACACAATGTTCCCCAAAAGAGGGGTGGGAGCTCTGTGTCCCGTGATGTACTTCAAGAAAAGGATTTTACAGGTAAGCTGTTATTAAAAATCCTTTTTTCTTTATCGTACATCACGGGACACAGAGCGCATAGCCATTACATATGGGATGTCCCAAAGCAATGCTCTATGAAGGGAGGGAGACCGTAAGGCCAAAAAATAGCCAAACAGAAAATATATCAGGAGGTAAAAAATAGCTCCACCAAGAGAAAAAAAGGGGGCGTGAACCGGGCCAGAGGATTCTATACTGCTGCCCGTAGGACCGCCTGCCCAAATGCTGCGTCCGTAGCCTTTGCGACGTCCAACTTATAAAATTTAGTAAACGTATGTACGGAAGACCAGGTTGCCGCTTTGCAAACCTGTGCCATAGAGATCTGATGGTGTGCCGCCCAGGAGGCACTCATGGCCCTCGTAGAATGGGCTTTAACTGATAAGGGAGGTGGAACGCGCTTCAGACCATAGGCCTGAAAAATCAGCTGCTTAATCCACCTAGCCAAGGAAGACTTGGCAGCCGGCTGACCCTTCTTGGGGCCATCCGGGAGACCGAAAAGCACATCTGTTTTCCGAATCTTTTCTGTAGCCTTGAGATAAACCCTCATGGCTCGGACCACGTCCAAAGTATGAAGCAGTCTTTCCTCTCTGGACTGGGGAGTAGGAAAGAAGGATGGTAGGACTAGGTCCTGATTCAAGTGAAAACTGGATATGACCTTAGGAAGGAAAGAAGGCTGAGGTCGCAGAACCACTCTGTCCTTATGCAGAATCAGGTACGGTTCCCTGCAAGACAAGGCTGCCAGCTCGGAGACCCTTCTGGCCGAAGCCATAGCCACCAAGAAAACCAACTTTCGGGTTAGCAGCACAAGAGGGATTTCTGTCAGAGGTTCAAACGGCTGCTTTTGTAAAGCTGACAAGACCAGATTTAAATTCCAGGGGCAGAGGGGAGCTCTAATAGGGGGATTTACATGCAAGACCCCCTGCAAGAAGGTTTTCACAAGCGAATGCGTGGCCAAAGGCCTTTGAAACCATATCGATAAGGCAGACACCTGCCCCTTTAGAGTACTAAGAGCCAACCCCTTGTCAACGCCAACCTGGAGGAATCGCAAGATCCTGTCAATAAAAAACTTGCGAGGATGCCCTCCTTGAGACTCGCACCACTCCACATAGGTCCTCCAGACTCTGTAATAGATATTTCTAGAGACTGGCTTTCTAGCCTGAATTAACGTAGATATGACTTGGGCTGAGAGGCCTCTGCCCTTAAGAATTAGGGATTCAGCCGCCAAGCCATCAAATTTAGCTGCTGTGAAGCAGGGTGGTAGATCGGGCCCTGAGACAGCAGATCTGGGCGCAGGGGGAGTGGCCACGGTGCCCCTACTGACATCCTCACGATGAGTGCGTACCAAGCCCTTCTGGGCCAGGCTGGGGCCACCAGGATCACCGGCCTGCGCTCCACCCTGATCCTTCGTAGAAGGCAGGGAATCATCTGTAGTGGAGGGAACGCATACAGGAGAGAAAACTGGTGCCAGGGGCAAACCAACGCATCGGTCCCGTAGGCCGAGGGGTCCCTGGCTCGGGATACGAATTTGTCCAATTTCTTGTTGAATCTTGTTGCCATGATGTCCACATCGGGAACTCCGAATCTTTGGCAAATCTCTTGGAATACCTGGGGGTGAAGAGACCACTCTCCCGGGAGTAACTGTTGACGACTCAAAAAATCTGCTTGAGAATTGTCTATCCCTGGGATGAACACTGCTGAGATGCAGGGTACATGGGCTTCGGCCCATGAAAAAATCAGGTTTACTTCCCTTTGAGCCGCTAGGCTCCTTGTGCCCCCCTGGTGGTTTATGTATGCCACCGCCGTGGCATTGTCGGACTGTATCCTTACTGGCAGACCCTGCAGGGGGAGAGTCCAGGCGACCAGAGCCAACCGAGCAGCTCTGATCTCTAGGACATTGATGGGAAGCAGACTTTCTGCCTCTGACCACTGTCCCTGCTGGGTCCGTTTTCCTAAGATTGCCCCCCAACCTGTTAGGCTGGCATCTGTGGTTACTATTTCCCACGTGATGGGGCAAAAGGTTATCCCTTTTGACAATTTTTGAGGGATCAGCCACCAGTACAGGCTGCGCTTGACCCCTGGGGAAAGAACTAATGGACGGTCTAATGCCTGTATGGACTTGTTCCAAGCAGAGAGAATAGCTGCCTGAAGAACTCTGGTATGGATCTGGGCATAGGGCGCTGCTTCGAAGGCGGCCACCATCTTTCCCAGCAGTCGCATGCATAGGCGAATAGTCGGCTTCTTTTTGCCTAAGACTATTTGAATCGTTTGAATCAACGACCTGATCTTCCCTTGAGGTAAAAATACCCTCTGGCATTCTGTATCTAACCGAAAGCCTAGATATTCCAACTGCCTTGTGGGTTGTAACCTTGATTTTTCTTGGTTCACAATCCACCCGAATTCTTCTAGATGCCGCACTGTGCGGACTACTGCATGATTGAGGTTGGAAGCTGATCTGTCGATAACCAGGAGATCGTCCAGGTACGCCAGGACCAAGATGCCTTCTGTCCTTAGGACGGCTAGCACCGGGGCTAACACCTTTGTGAATACCCGCGGAGCTGTTGCCAACCCGAAAGGGAGGGCTACGAACTGGAAATGACTTTGATTTATCGTAAAACGAAGAAACTTGTGGTGTGCTGGGAAAATCGGCACATGCAGATATGCATCCTTTATGTCTATAGATGCTAGAAAGTCGCCCTGATGCAGGCTGGCTGTCACTGAACGTATGGAGTCCATACGAAAGGTCTGAATCTTTAGAAAGCGATTTAGGCGTTTGAGGTCTAATATAGGCCTGACGTCGCCATTGGGTTTTGGTATAACAAAAAGGTTGGAGTAGAATCCCCGACCCCATTCTTGGGTTGGTACTTCTACAATTACTCCTTGGAGCAATAGGCGATCCAACGCCTTTACGAGAGAGGCCCTTTCTTAATGGGTCGCTTGGAAGACTTGACCCCTGAAAATGAGGAGGGGGGATTTCTCGAAACTCTAGTTTGTATCCCGTGGCTACCACGGACCGAACCCACGAGTCGGAAATTCTGGCCTTCCAGACTTCGGAGAAAAACCGAAGTCTTCCCCCCACCCGAGAGAGTGGGGGCGCCCCTTCATGAATCTGATTTGATGACTGGTTTAGCCGGCTTGCGAGACCAGGGTCTCTTGTTTGCCGCGGCTTGACCCTGTGGGCGGCTATTAACCGCTGGACGCGTGGGAGGCCGTCGATACTGACGAGAAGTCGAAGGGGCTGAGCCTACAATGGCCTGTCGTTTAAACGTGGGCCCACGCGGTCTTTTCTTGACCGGTAAGGAAGTACTTTTTCCACTTGATATGGTGTGGATATATTTATCTAGGTCTTCCCCGAATAGTCTTCCCCCATGAAAGGGAAACCCTGCTAAAAGCTTTTTGCAGGGTGCCTCTGCTGACCAGTTCTTTAGCCACAAAAGACGACGCATGTGAACCATTAGTAGAGATGAACGGGATGCCTGTTGGATGGAGTCCTTAATAGCATCTACTGCAAAGCAGAGAGCCCTAGGGAATTCTGCTAATTCATGAGTATGCTGAGCCGGCATGTCCTTTAATATATGTTTTGCCTGATCCTTCAAGGCCTGACAAACACCAATGGCTGCTACTGCTGGCTGAACCATGGCACCTACTGAGGTGAAAGCGGCTTTCAGTAGGGTCTCGAATTTCTTGTCGACCGGATCCTTGAACATCTGGACATTTTCAACCGGACAGGTCAGGGATTTATTCACGCAGGAAATGGCCGCGTCCACTGTGGGGAGTGCCCATTTCTTTAAATATTCCTCTTCCATAGGGTAGAGAATAGAGAATCTTTTAGGAGGGACAAAGATTCTATCAGGTCGAGCCCAATCCTGGTAAATCACGTTCCGCAGAAGGGGGTGCATTGGAAAAGACGCACAAGTTAATGGAGCCTTTAAAGAACCCAATGAGGATACCTCCGGGGCTACTAGTTCTGGCACTGGAAGTTTAAAGGCAGTGCGAACCATATCTGTCAAAGACTGGATCCACAGGCTCTCCGCTTGAGAGGCCGAGAAATATTCATCTATAGTGGAATCTTCCCTGTCTGAACCGTCGGGACTTGGGTCTGCCTGATGCCCTTGTGGGTCCCGTTCCTCTGAAGAGGAGACCTCCGCATCTGAAAACCCCACACTGGGTGAGGGGGATCTAGCCCGCTTGCTACTTGGCCAAGGACGGGCAAACAACGCAGTTAACTTTTTCTCTAGCCCACTCATGGTGGCTGCTAGCATTTCTTCCGTCACATAAACGGGAATGGGTGGATCGGGGACCGCCTCTGCCCCCAGCACCCCCAATGGCTCTTGTACTATGCCACTCGGTGTTCTAACTGGCGAGGGTGGGGCCGTTGAAGCCTGGCCCAAATCCTCTGACCCCGATGGAGACCCCTTTTGCTTCTTGGCACCTTTAGCAGCCTTGGCTGGTCCAGATCCCTTTGGAGCCATTGTACAACCTTGAGTCACCCCTATAGCCAACACCTGACTGTTGCAGCTAGGAGTAACCAATATGAGGGCAGGTATGGGAGGTGGCAATACTGAGGAAACCTGTGAGTATTGACACACCAATGCCCGTTAGCCGGAGTCCAAGGTAGACTCAGATACTGCTGGATCTAAGGCTGAGTCCCTTTAAGCAAAAAAACTTCCTTTTTTTTTTTTTTTTTTTTTTCTGGTCAATAGTGGACCTAAGTCCTAGACCTGAAGATCCACAAAACCGCCACTAGGTGTCCCTGTGTGGCCAAAAGACCCAGCTGCACGCTCTGTATCCTTTCTTCCTCTGCCTCCAGGAGGGAAAGACCAGCCAGAGAAAAAGTTTTCTCTTTAAACAGACCCTGACGCTGCTGGCCCGCCCCCCCGACGCACGCCGACGCTATAAAAGGCGGCGTGCACGCGCGCGCGCACCCCCCCCCCCCACGCTGAAACCACATGGAGGAAGCAGAGCAGAGGAAACAACATGGACCAGCGCTAGGCAGCACCAACAGACACCAGGTAAGCACTAATCTTATTGTAGTGCACACACAGAGAGGAAGCTGTCCCCATGGGCTTCCTAAGAAACAGGAGTTTTTACCAGCAATTTCCTCTTTTAAAACATGTGGGGTTGCAGTATCAATGCTAACAGGCAGACCTGGGGTGAGTAGCAAATATATATCTTACACAAGTATACATATATCTACATGTTATCTGGGTAAACATTAGTATCCCATCCTGCCCACACAGACATAGTGGAGATAGTGGCTGATGCACAAGCATACTGTTAGCCAACCCAGAACCCCCAGGGGGATACCTACTGTCGAACCAAGTCCCGCAGGTTCCCTCTTACCTGCTCCACGCCGCAGGGTATTGCAAATTGCAAGAGGCCCAATCTTCCCCCATCTCCGTGGGTATTGTCTCGGACCTTCAGGGACCGGGGTCCTGTGTTTAAGGAACCCACACCCCTGGACCTATATAGCATCCTGGCATCAGTAGCGTTTAGTCCTGGAAGAGACCAAGGCACTGGAGCCCAGAATCCAGCCCTCCAAGGAGAGGCATTATAGGCAACACCCCACGCAGGCAGGGCCCGGGTACCGTACACCTTGGCTTTGAAGCACTTCGGACGGATCCGGCTAGCTATCCTGGGTCCCGAGACATCCGAGGGACAGCTAGACGTGACCAACACCTAAGACACTGGCGAAAAAACTAAAGCACTCTCAGTGGGAGGGGGTTATATAGGGAGGAACTTCCTGTGAAGTTGATTACACCAGTGTCCACACCTGAAGGTACCCATATAACCCATATGTAATGGCTATGCGCTCTGTGTCCCGTGATGTACGATAAAGAAAGTGGTATCGGGACAACCCTAATTGCAATATTACTAAATATTGTGGTTTCACCGTTTCCTAGAATTAGGAATGTTGCGGTGTTCAGAATTAACCCATCAAATTCAAACTGATGTTAAATAGTAGTCAAAACATCTGCCATCAATGAAAGTGACCGATTTAGCCCATATTTTAGATTGTAAGCTCGAACAAGCAGGGCCCTCAGATTCCCCCTGTACAAGTACAAAGTCAAGTTAACTTCCTGAAAATGTATTGTAACTGTACGGTTTTGCCCTAATGTTGTAAAGCACTGAGCTGGCGTTATATGAATTCTGTATAACAAGAACAAAGTATAGCTAGTAGGATTTTTCTGACATTTACTGTTGCATCTTGAAGATGGCTATCAACAAGTGTAGAAAATATAGCACAAAAGTGACATTACCAAGAATTGGATGTTCCCCCAATATTTATGAAAACTAGTCCAGGGGGCTGCCAAGAGGCCAACAGCATCATTAAAGGAGCTGCAGGAATTTCTGGCAAGTACTGCACTACATGCGACAACAAACTCAGGTACTCTTCATATGTCTGGGCTGTGGTGTAGGGTGGCAAGACACAAGACTTTTCTTCCCAAGACCCCTTCCACATTGAAGCGGTTTTCAGGCATTTTAGCGCCATTTTAGCACCAGAAATTGTGCCTGTAAAGAGCCTGAAAATCACCCCCATTCATTTCAGTGTGACTTTTCACACCGGGGCGGTGAGATTGCAGGATGTTGGGAAAAGTCCTAGCAAGCAGCATCTTCGGGGTGGTTTGGGAGCCCTGTATTTAACGCTCCCAAAATGCCCTGCCCATTGAAATGAATGGGAAACGCTTCCAAAACGCCTGAAAAGCGATTCGAAAGCGCTGCAAATCTTGTGCTTTTAAGCCCTTCTTTTTTGGCAGAAAACATTTCAAATTCAAATGTCTGCTAAACTCTTACCTGCATTGCACTTTTGCCCATCTTCACCACTTCAAAGAGCATCATGTTCTCAACTCCATTTTGTTGGTGATGACCATTCATCCAATTGGGGCCACCAGGTCTCAAAGAACCCTTTCCCTTCTCTGTGGCATTTTTTTTTCCTTTCTATAAGTGTAAGGAAATACAGTAATTTATGATGTCTTATGTCTACTAAAATATTTTAGCTAATCAAAAAGACAAAGCAGAACATACCTTTCCTTTGCCTTGTTTTGGGGCTTTACTTTCAATGTCATCAAAGTCTGTGTCAGATGAGAAGTGGGTTTCTGGGTCCCTGCATTATGATGAAAAGGTAACTTGATAATCAAAATATAAGAAATCACTTAAACATACCAAAAGATACTCAAACCCCTTCTTGGTTATATGGTTAGTATTTGTTCCCCTATACCACACAAGCTACCTGCTGATTCTCCCCATCTCCAATAATTGCATGCTATAAAGTGGCCCGCAAAAAGGATGAACAGAAGCATCTTTGCTAGTTAAGACTTTTTTTACACTAGCATGTAAAACAATTACCGCCAGACAGCCTGCACATTATGCATAGGACTCCAGTCTGTTTGATGCATGGATATGCCTTCTCACTGCCCAGCTGCACCTAAAAGCCATCTGTAAGGCCGCGTACACACGACCAAATGAGTGTTCAAATCGGTCGGACAGACTGATTTTCACAGATTTGTCTGCTGGCTGTTTTGGTTTGATCGCTGTACACACGATCAAACCAAAATCCCCGCAGCAGACAGCGCGGTGACGTGGCGATGACGTTGACGCCGCCACGTCACCGCACCGGGAAGTAAATCCCTTCCGCGCATGCGTCGAATCCATTCGACGCATGTGTGGGCAGATATGTCTGCTGGTTAGCGTACTAACCAGCAAACATATCGGTCCGACGGGTTCCCAGCAGACAGATTTTAAAGCAGGCTTTAAAATCTGTCTGCTGGTCAAATCCGTCGGCTCGCCCGTATACACGATCGAATCTGTCTGCTGAGACGGTCTGTCAGACAGTTTTCAGCAGATAGATTTGATCGTGTGTACGTGGCCTAAGACTCTCCACAGCTCACCATTGCTCAGTTTCTAGTTTGAATGTTTAGCAGTCAGTGGTGCCGTCACAGTACATACAATTAATTCTTTACTAACAAAACAATGTGGCTGCCTTGACTGCCAAAAGAGTACCCACACACTGTGTGGTAAAATGGGTCTTCGGAGGTTTTGTTTTGGAGGGCATGCACACAATAGAAAGTGATATTAAACTCCTGTGCAATTTATTCTGCTTCAAGGTTGACTAATGCTAGACAAAATGCAAATTGTTTTTATTTTTTGTTATAGTACATAAGAGGACATACCTGAGGGGTGGATTGCAGGAAAGTGGGCCCATGTCATGAATGGAAGGATCCAGGGGCCTTTAAAGAAGCATTACAATGTGTTAATTTGATCTGATCAGATTTCTCAGTTACAGCATCCACGACAGTAAAAAAGTTTAAAGTGAATTTCCAGTTAAAGTTTGAATCTTCCCACACATTTCTGATCTTAAGTGTTCTACCTAGCCCAAAAAAATAATCATGAATAGGTAAACGGTGCTCTTGTAGGAGCAGCTTCTGACTTTAGAGTCACTTTACGAAGTTCATATAGAAAGACTTACTGGAGGAGACTGAAGTCTGTTTGGATTTCTGGTGCAGCTATCATTTCTTTATCATCTTCTGGAAACCCAACGCCCTTGGAATATTTGGTTCATAGACCTCTTCTGAAATGCGATAACCAACCGCAACTGTAAAATCTACAGACAAACCCAAAACATTTTAGTTATGAACAAAAACCTATATAGTCAAAATAAATCAATTCTCACGAACATGCACCAAAATAATCTTAAAATCCAACTTTTCAGGGAAAAAAACCTTCCATTGTGCTTAAGACGATAGTTACATAAACACGCACAAATGTTCTGTTTTTGGTAGATTACTTCGCAAATTTAGAATATGCAGTTTTCAGATGTCAAACAATTTAGATGAAAAATGTGATGTTTTTTTTATGATGAAAACAAAATTAGAAGCTAATGTTTCACAAGCCAAGTTTCCTTTTAGGTCTCAACTCCAACAAACAAGACAAGATGGAACTCGTCTTGGCATGATGTATGACCTGTGACATGAAAGGTCTTCCACCTCACCTTAGGAACAGAATTAGGCTTTTCCTGTAAGCCTCTTGCACATTTGTTTCAGTTGCTGAGTTTCAACCTACATATGAAATTGATGATCATTAGCCTCTGCTTGGTATAACTGGTTAATCCAGGATTTAACAAACCACAGATTGCCATTGTGACAAGAAATGTGGTACCCGACAGACATCGCGGCCGCCTGGCATGCACACCGGGTCCCGCACGCATCCCCTAGACAGCCAGGAAGCCCAGAACGGATGGGAGATATGACAATGGGCAGGTAGGGAAGTGGTTAATCAAATTTCATAAAAAGCCTATTTAATGATGGTTTTCTATTAAGACACAGTAATAATCTAGTTTATTTAGCATGAAATGAAGCTTGGTTATGTAGCAAAAAGCTGTATATTCTGCAATATTTAAATTTTTGGTAAACTCATTCAATGAATCCAAGCTCGGCAAGCTGGGAACATACACTGCATTGATGCATTCACTCAATTCCACAGTAACCACAAAATACAAGAAAGTTCAGGAATATGCCTTTATCCCATGGTTTTGCAAATCTATGTACACTACAAACTGTATGATTGAATCAGTTCTGATTAGGGCTTCAGCTAACGATTATTTTCATAATCGATTAGTTGGCCGATTATTGTTTCGATTAATTGACTAATCGGATAATCTTTAAAAAAAAAACGTGGTGTACAATTTAGTTAATATGTAAATAAAACAAAAAGGAAATTTTTTCTTAAATATATCCATATGCAGTGGTAAATATAAATAACCAACTACAGTAATTGTAATGCCTTCTATTACCTCCACTTTCTCTGGGTTCAGATGCTGATCTTTCCTGCACAGTCTTTAATGCGATTTTTTTTTAAACAAACTTGTTATACTTACCTACTCTGCGTAATTGTTTTGCACAGAGCAGCCCAGATCCTCCACTTCTGGGGTCCCTCACCGATGCTTCTAGTTCCTCCTGCCTTCAGAGTGCCTCAATAGTAAGCTGCAAAGTATAGGATAAAGCGCCCGCTATAGCAAGGTTTAAAAAAAAAAAAAAACACACACACACACCACACACCTTCTGCCTTTAGAACCACTCACTTCCTGCCCGGGACTACATGTCCCATGAGGCATTGCTTCTCACCCTTGCACATTCACAAATTCTCAGGCACTTAGTGACATGTATGGATGGTGTACTGAGATGTATGTGTGCTGTACTGTATTTCCTAATATGTAAATAAATAATGCATTCTATATGCAGGCCAACTAATCAACTGGCCGATTAATTGATTATGAAAATAGTTGACAACTATTTTCGTAATCGATTAGTTGTTTCAGCCTTAGTTCTGATATATTGCTGCTTTACTAACATGACAACCTTTAATATTAAAAGATTCTAATTGTCAGCAATAATAAGTCATTTAGGGCCCTTTCACACGGAGCGAACCCGTATTGATCTACTCCGTATGCCTGTTTGCTCGGCGGGGATTCCTCCGTAAAATCCCAGCTGAGCTGTTGGCTGACAGGATGGTCCCTGCACACTGTGCAGGGACCGCCCTCCCCTATGGGGAATCGGATTAATACGGACCATATGTCCGCATTCATCCGATCCGCCAGACGTTAGAAAAATAGGATTTTCTTCTGTCCGAAAAAGGGGAGCTTTATGGAGGCGGATGTTTACGGACGTTAGCGGATGCTCATTCGCCAACGTCCGCTATCCCATAGGGAAGCATTGCAGTCCGTAAACGGACGTATGAAAAAACGGACAAATGGTCCCCGCACGTGTGAAAGGGCTCTTACATTTAAAGAGCACCTGTCATTTCAGATCTGTCATAGCAGGGCCTGTTAGCGACCATCCACTCACCTGCTGGAGCCACGTCCCTCACCTTGTTGTGTCACTGCCACATCACCAGCCGTCCCATTAAAGTGAACAGGGCTGTCGTGAGTCAACAGGAAGAGCTGCTGTGGGACAGAATACAGTTGCTCTTTAAAAATATGATTTAAATCAAGTTTTTTTACTAGCCATTTAAAATCGACTTAATTTAAAATCAAAACCACCCTGCCTGGAAGTAACATCACTTTTGAGTCCCCTTTTATGGTTTCCCCCAGTCAAGGCCAGGAAAGAATGTAATACAGTGCAATGCATTACATTCAGTGGAGCACATAGGAGACATGCAAGGTTTTTTTCAGACCCTGCATGTCTCAAAGAGAACTGTCACAAAAACAAAAAAAAACACACACACATGATGTTCATATCGTAAAAACAATTAAAGCGGAGTAACACCCACAAATGCAACTTCCACTTTTCGGAAACCTCCCCGCCTCCGGTGACACATTCGGCACCCTTCGGGGGGAGGGGGTGCAGATACTTGTCTGTTCAGGTATTTGTACCCACTTCCAGGCATAGAATGCTGCAGGGGTCTAAGCCACTTCCTGTCCTCCACAGCCCACCCCCCGCTGTCTCCTGGGAAACACACAGTGGCGGTGTGCTGTGCTACTCGCGCATGCGCAGTAGGGAACCGGTCAGTGAAGCCGCAAAGCTTCACTTCCAGATTCCCTCACAGAGCATGGCGGTGGCAGCATTCAGGGACCGATCGATTGCTCAGCCTCGTCTGCCGACATCGTGGGTGCGCTGGACAGGCAAGTGTCCACTTTCACAAGTCAGCAGCTGCAATATTTGTAGCTGCTGGCATTAAAAAATAAAAAATTTGGGTGGACCTCCGCTTTAAGTTAAACTCAAGCACATAATCCTCCCCCACAAACAAATGTGGTGGGCTGCCTGAAAACTAGGGCTGAAACAACTAATCAATTAATCGATTGCTATTTTCATAATAGATAGCAGTAGCATAATGGGGATAAAAAAATTATAGTACAAAAAGAGCAAATAAATCGTTACTGTAAATATTACTTTCACAGTAAAACAATTGAATCCCTTAGAGTAGCGATTTGCTCTTTTTGTACCATAAAAGGGCCAATTTTAGTTTTTGTAACCCAATTATGTTACTAAAAGTTTTAGCTAGGGTTGTCCCGATACCACTTTTTTAGGACCGAGTATAAGTACCGATACATTTTTTTCATGTACTTGCCGATACCGAATACCGATACTTTTTTTTAAATGTCATGTGACAGTTTTCAAACCACAATACAGACTAAGGATATTTTCTTTAGAATTATGAAGAACTCTAACACAAGACATTATAAAAGAATAAAAATTAGTAAAAATGTTTTATTTTCTTGTCACGCAGTAGTAAAAAATACAAAAAAAGTATTCTATTTAGGTATCGGGAGCATTTGCGCGAGTACAAGTACTCCCGCAAATACTCGGTATCGGTATCTGGACAACCCTAGTTTTAGCCCTGGGTCACACCTTTTTTGCAGAAAAATGCATAGGTGTTGTTTCCTATGGGACACGTTCACATCTAATGCTTTGTTCAGCTGCTGCGTATTTGGAAAGGGTAAAAGCATTTTTCAATGCAAAAACTGCTTTTTTTTGGTTCAATATAACGTATTTATTGGCGTATAACACGCACCCTAACTTTAATAGGGAAGTTTCAGGAAAAAAAAACATGCAGGCAGAGTTTACCCCCTAATTTCAGGGTGAGTGTTATACACCAATAAATACAGTACGTCAATGGAAAAGCTGCAGAAAAGCATGTAATGAGTTTTTCCTCCAATTTTTTTTTTGGGGGGGGGGGGGGGGGCAGATTAAAAAACAAAGGCATTAAAAAATGCAAACGCACAAATCGCAGAAAAATCATGTGCGCAAAAATCAAGACACACAGCAAAACACACTGCAGAAATAGATCAAAAGCAAACTGCATAGGTGTGTACCGAGCATTATGCTGGCCACACGGATCACTTTTCAGAGGAGATTATGAATATGAAAAATCTTGGTACATTCGCTGAATGAAATAATGTGGTTTGAAATTTTCAGTTGCTTTTAACATTCAGTTTTAAAATTCATGTAAATTTCTGAACGAAAAATCGCATACAGTCCAAGAATTCCTTTGATCAAGAAGTTTTTCTAATATTTCTAATAATGATATTTACCAGATTTACCCTCTAATAGTACATACAGTATACAGGCATACCCCACTTGTATCTATTCTGTCATTTATTCTCAGAGTGGATTAGAGATTTTGCTCCCTAACCATATAGTTGGTTATTTAGATTTACCACTTCATAGTGATATTTAAGAATAAATTGCCTTTTTTTTTTTAACTTTACATATTAACGAAATTATACACCACAATTTTTCTTAAGGTAATTAACCGAAACAATAAAATCGGCCAACTAATCGATTATGAAAATAATTGTTAGTTGCACCCCTACTGAAAACCTTGGCTGCGATACATGTTACATATCGCCGTGCAACAGAAGCAATAATTCTAGCACCAGGCCTCCTTTGTAACGCTAAACTGATTACCTATAGAGGGCTTTTAGAGGGTCACCTATGGAAAATATAGGATACTAAAATGATTTTACCACAAAATTGGATAATATATTGCATTTTTGTGCCCCCTTAAATTAACTTATATTGTGTTTACCGAAAAGTTGTGTTTTCTAGAGCTTTGCGATAATATTGTGTTGTTAAAAAAAATGCCCTGGCTGTGAAAAGGTTAAAAAGGAGAAGTTAATCAGGATCATTGTACACACACGAGCTTTGTTAGTTACAAAAAGCCCTGCGTTACTCGTACACTTCACGACTTTGTTGTGCAAGTGTAGGGCTGGCCATACATTATACAATTTTCATATTTCAATTTCCTTTGTTTATGTCTGACCTCATATTATATGGTTTTGGTAAATCTAAAGGAAAGCTGCATAAGAAAATTGTAAAAATGTATGACCAAGAATCGATGCTTGTTTGAAGCCAAAAAGATTTGTCGCTGCAACTATTGAATGGATTTAGAGATTTTTTTTTCTTCCGTTTACCCACTGTGCATTTTATAAATTGCTAAAAACAATATGTGTTTTTTGAAAGTGTTCCTACTTTACAGCATTTTTCCCCACACATGGCCAAAAACTTTTGCAAAGTAATACACCACAATTCCACACACACACACACAGTTTCACTGAAAATAGTTCCTTTCTTCTACTATTCATCCAAAATAAAATGGTCTATCCATAAACATATGAAGCAGCAGCTGTGCACCAGTCATGCCCTTGGTAGTATTATACAGCCACACTTGAAGATCACAAGGTGGAGCTCTAGCCCAAGGCAAAAATTAAGCAAACTGCAGACAGGTCAACCAGAGGTTGACCCAGTTATTTATCTTCCAACATTCTTTGTATTGCAAACAATACTGCAAAAACGGACAGTGTAAGAAATTAAAATATTTGGTCAACAAGTTAAAATAAATTTATTAGATCAAATTCCCAGTTTATAAACATTATAACATCAGCAAGCAAATCCGTATTATTCTAACAAGGAGAACAGTCAGAGGGGCGCAGAGAATCAACACACCAAATTATTTATATGAATAAACAAACACTCAACTCAGGCTAAGAAGCACACAAACACAAAATTGCAGTTCTAATTTACCTCAGATTCACTCTGAAGATATTTTAAATTGCAATACATGTTTTGACCACAGAGGGTGTTGTGCCATTAGCTAAAGTCTTTGTTGAAGCTTCAAGAACTCCAGCAAGCAGCATTTGCTTCAAAACCGACTTCAATAACCCAACTAATGCAATAAACAGAAAAACCTTCCTAAATGGTACAAATTGAGTCATTATGGCTTTAAAAATAAAGCATGGAAGAATGTAAACCCTCTAAAAATAACTAAGCGACCATGCCCCTAATGCTACGAAAGTTAAAAGAAGCCTACTGAACACTTATGTCGCGTACACACGATTGGAAATTACGACAAGAAAACCATGGGATTTTTTTCCCGAAGGAATTTTGGCTCAAAACTTGTGTTGTATACACACGGTCAAACAAAATTCCGACCATCAAGAACGTGGGGAAGTACAATTCTACAACAAGCCGAGAAAACTGAAGTTCAATGATTCCGAGCATACATGTTTTTTTTTGCGCGCCAAAATTGCATACAGACAGACAATCTGAATTTCCGGCAAGAACTTTTCCCGGCTGAAAATTGGAGAACTGGCTCTCAAATTTTTGCTGTCGGAAATTCTGACAGAAAAGATCCGATGGAGCCTACACACGGTCGGAATTTCCAAAAAATCTCACGTCAAACTTTTCTTGTTGGAAATTCTGATTGTGTGTACGCAGCATTACAAATCTATTTATGCAGAAGAACAGACTCGATTTTTAGACAAAGGTACTGAATAGTATGTATTACTTACAGGTAATTGTATAGCTCTCGCAATTTAAAGCGGATGTCCGCTGAAAAAAAAAAAAAAATATTAGAAGCCAGCAGCTACAAATACTGCAGCTGCTGACTTTTAATATTAGGACACTTACCTGTCCTGGAGTCCAGTGTCATCCGCAGCAGAGCGATCCTTGGTGAGGAAACCAGGAAGTGAAGCGCTCCGGATTCACTGCCCGGTTCCCAACGGCACATGCGCGGGTCGCGTTAGGCCTGCCGAATGGCTCCCGCTGTGTACTGGGAGCCGAGTGTTCCCTGCCTGCACACAACGGGGGGGGGGGGGGGGTTGGGGGAAGGTGACGTCATGCCCGTAGTCTGCCCACTGTGTGGCCGGAAGTGGGTGCAAATGCCTGAAAGGTGTCAAATGTGACACCGGAGGGGGGGGGGGTGGGGTCACCGATCAGCCGGAGTTCCACTTTAGGGTGGAGCTCCGCTTTAAGCAGTGCTTTACATATCTAATAAATAATAGCTTTTTGTGCTGCCACTAAAATGTGAATTTCCATCAATGTTCCAACGTTTATCAAAAAAAGCAAACCAAGCTGCTGAACACCTTACATGTGTTCCCACATCTAACACAAATAACATACAAGTATATCGTATCTCACTGCTCAGTATGTGTGGGAAAAAATAAAAAAATGAATGCAAGCATATACAAAATTATTTTACAAACCTGTGATATACACGATACGCACCACATATGGCTAATTAAAATTTTGTAAATACTCAAACATTTGTTTCATTTTCCACACACACACCGCGCAGTGTGACACTATATATTTTTATAAAAAAAAGGTACTTAATAGTTGACTCTACCTTACATTTCAACTAGAATGCAGCAATAACAAAGTTTACAACAGCCAGTGAATGGTACAAACACAATGCCAAGGATGTTTTCTGGGATCTTACTGTAACTTTCCGTTATAAAACTACCTCAGTGATTGTCACCATATGTTCTTCCACAATTTCCAATCATCAAAAGTGTCCCCTTTATTTTGTAGATGTGCAGCATTGATTACTAACTGAATTCTCCTTCTGCACAGTGCGGCCATCTTGACTGTGGGCACGTGAAACCCGCTGGGTCTCTTTTGGCATGCCCCTCCCGATCTCACGCATGCACAGTGTGAAAGAATCACAAACTTGAAATAAAAACCTGTAATTAGCACATTATATATATTTAAGACAAAGTACCAAACCCGTCCCCCAATACCTATACTTTATTGTAATGTCATGTCACAGTGGCATGTTTTAGAATTATTCTTTTACGTTTTATCTTTTTATTGCAATTTTTTTTTTTTTTTTTTTTACACCCCTGTTGGGGGCTTTGTGAGATATCAGGGTTCTTAACAGACTCCTGGTATCTCCCCCTTAAGACAAAGACTGAGAAGAGAGATCTCCCAGTCACTTTCTCTGCAGCCTCAATGGGACATGAAGTGGGACTGGAGGAGGATGCGGAGACAGTCAACGGTGATTGGTGCGTATAGATTTTCCTTATTGAAATCTATACATCCTTGCTTGTACCTCCACCCACAGCACCGATCACTGTTGTCTGTCCAGGTATCTGGTGAAGCATTGGAGCATTTGCCCGAGTACAAGTACTCAGGCAAATGCTCAATATCAGTGCCAACAACAGTAGTTTAAACAGGAGTGGTATAGCCAACCTCGTTTGGCTGTACTGCTATGGATCACAGGAGTGCGATTAGTTTTGCACTCCTGTGACCCGGTTTCAGCAGAGAGTGGACTCTGCCGACATCACCAATGTCAGTCCAAGCGCTGCGTCATCCCGACCACAGGGTCTGGATCCGCCAGGTACCTGGACCGACAACCAGCTCAGCGAGAGGCTAAGAGCCCAAGACGGCCGCTCAGCCCCCTCCACAGCCCAGTGCTCCAATCATCAAGGAGGGAAAAGAGCGAAGATCCGTGACCGACAGTCTGCAGCTCTCTGCTCACGGAGCTGTGAAGAAAAAAAAAAAAAAAACGTCGCCGGTGTTGAATCGCTCGGTTCTCAGTTCTGAGGCGCCAGGGGACAGATGCAGCAGCTTCTCCCATCCCCTCTTCTAAAGTTCTATATTTACTACACTGTAGAACAGGGGTTAGCAACCTTTTTCCACTTAAAGGGGTTGTTCTTTTGACCTTCTTGCATCCTATGCATTAAGGTGAAAAAACTTCTGTCAGTCACTGGCCCCCAAGTACAATACCTCCCCCACCCCCCCTTTACTTAAACCTAAGCCCTGGAATGTCCCACGCTGAAGACGTGCCGTCTCTCTGCCCGAGTTCAGCATTTACATTAATAGATACAGAACAACAGATTGCGGCAGACCACCCCCCATCATTGGATTTGAGCGACAGCAGCGGGAGCCTTTGGCTGAGCTGCCATCAATCTATCTAATCAAGAGCCGAGAACCCTGGGCAGAGAGGTACAGCGGGTCCCCACCAAGAGAACAAGCGGGCTAAGGTGAGTAAAATGGGGGGATAGGGTTCATCAAGGTGAAAAAAACATATGGGTTTACAACCCATTTAAAGTTTTGTAATGGCCCAGACCTGAATAAGATTTAAAATCTGTGGGGTGATCTGAAGAGGGCTGTGCACAGGTGACGCACTCGCAATCTGACAGATTGTATATGTTTTTGCAAAGAAGAGTGGGAAATTATTGCCAAGTCAAGATGTGTCATGCTGATAGACTTCTTTCCCAAGAAGACCGAGTACTGTAATAAAATCAAAAAGGTGCTTCAACAAAAGTATAAATTCAACCACAATACCCAGCCATAGTAAAATGAAGTCCTGGGCTTTGTGTGGCGATATCTGAATGATAGAGGCAGCTAGAGGCATCATTCAGATATTCTTTAGTGCCAGCGATTCTGTGCACCATAAGAACGATCAAAGCTGTGGTTCCGCCGCTTGATCGTTTTTATAGGCGGCGGGAGGGGACACCCCCCCTTCCGCCGACATCCGGTGCTTCTCCCGTGCCATCGGGGGCCCGGAGAAAGGATCGGCCGGCACGGGCTAGTAAGCATAGAGATGACTGGTGACCAGATGGTCACCAGTCATCTCTATGATCGTCGGAGGCCCAGGCGCGATGTGAGGACGTCACGGCCGGGTACCCGGAAGTAGACAAAGCCGCAATTGCGACTAGTAAGCATGAGATTGGTGAATTTTTTCACAATCTCATGCTTTCCAGCCTGGAGGAGTGATGTGAGGTCTTATTGACCCCCACATCTCTCCATAAAGAGGACCTGTCACACACATTTCCTATTACAAGGGATGTTTACATTCCTTGTAATAAGAATAAAAGCGATATCTATCTATCAAAAAGTGTAAAAAAAATAAAAATAATGTAACCACTTCCCGCCCGGCCAATAGCCGATTTACGGCCGGGAAGTGGTTATGAAATCGTGACTAGCTGTTCTCAAACGTCTAGCACGATTTCAATGCCGGGCGCGCAGCGATCGGTGATGCGGGGTGTCAGTCTGACACCCTGCACCTCCGATCTCGGTAACGAGTCTCCGGCGGAGCCTCATTACCACGTGATCAGCCGTGTCCAATCACGGCTGATCACGATGTAAACAGGAAGAGCCGCCGATGGCTCTTCCTCACTCGCGTCTGACAGACGCGAGTACAGGAGAGCCGATCAGCGGCTCTCCTGACAGGGCGGGTTCGCGCTGATTGTTTATCAGCGCAGCCCCCCCTCGGATCGCCACACGGACCACCAGGGAGTGCCCACACTAGACCACCAGGGAACATAATTTTTTTTTAAAAAAAATCACAAAAAAAATAAAAAAAATCAGCAAGAAAAAAAAAAGGGGGGGCAGTAAAAAAAAGATGCCAATCAGTGCCCACACATGGGCACTGATTGGCAACATTGATCCATCAGTGCCACCCCTCAGTGATCATCAGTGCCACCCCAGTGTCTGTCAGTGCCACCCCACAGTGCCAATCCATGCCCAGTGCCCACCTATCAGTGCCCACCTGTGCCACCTATCAGTGCCCACCTGTGCCACCTATCAGTGCCCACCTGTGCCACCTATCAGTGCCCACCTGTGCCACCTATCAGTGCCCACCTGTGCCACCTATCAGTGCCCACCAGTGCCACCCATGAGTGCCCACCAGTGCCACCCATGAGTGCCCACCAGTGCCACCCATGAGTGCCCACCAGTGCCACCCATGAGTGCCCACCAGTGCCCCATACCAGCGCCGCCTATCAGTGCCCATCAGTGCTACCTAATCGGTGCCCATCAGAACTACCTCATCGGTGCCCATCAGTGCAAACCTCATCTGTGCCCATCAGTGCCACCATATCAGTGCCCGTAATTGAAAGAGAATACTCATTTACAAAAAAATTAACAGAAAAAAATAAAAACTGTTTTTTTTCAAAATCTTTGCTCTATTTTTAGTTGTTGCGCAAAAAAAAAAAAAAAAAAAAAATCGCAGAGGTGATCAAATACCACCAAAAGAAAGCTCTATTTGTGGGGAAAAAAAGGACGCCAATTTTGTTTGGGTGCAGTGTAGCATGACCGCGCAATTGTCATTCAAATTGCGACAGTGCTGAAAGCTGAAAATTGGCTTGGGCGGGAAGGTGCGTAAGTGCCTGGTATGGAAGTGGTTAAATGCCCCTGTCCCCGGTAGCTCGCACGCAGAAGCAAACGCCCACATAAGTCACGCCCACATATGTAAACGCCATTTAAACCACACGTGAGGTATCGCCGCGTGTGTTAGAGTGCCAGCAACAATTCTCGCACTAATCCTCCTCGGTAAATCTAAACTGGTAATCTGTAAAAAATTTCAAAGCTTCGCCTATGGAGATTTTTTACATACTTACGTTTGGCGCCATTCCTTGTGTGCGCAATTTTAAAGCGTGACATGTTAGGTATCTATTTACTCGGGTAAACCGATCCGTGAACCGAACGGGTCACCCCGTTCAGATCGGCACACCATGTGATCCGCGGAGCGCTCCGGAGCCCTGGCCGTAGGAAAGTCCCTGGCTTCGGCCTAGCTCCGGAGCAGTGGCCATCTTGCTCCACCCCCGTGTGCTTGCCAGAGCCCAGTGCACAGCGGGACAGGCCTCCCTGCCTCATCGCACTCACTACAGACCCGGGACTGCAGACATGTGGAGACAGCATCTGTGAGCTCTGCACCTGCAGGTAGGAGAGACACCATCACCCGGGGAGCATGGCTGTCTGTACACCAGAGGAGGGGGTGACACCAGAGTGGAGGGGGGGTGACACCGGAGTAATGATAGTGATTAGGGGGCAAGTGGACATCTTTTATTACACCCAACAAAATGTTATATTCAGTTATTTTCATCACAAAACGGAGCTTAGAGGCTTAAATACAGTATTTGTAAATCTGACTGACTGTTTAAATGTTAAATTTAATGTGAAATTCAGAGGTGTTCCGTCACATTAGCAATAAATAGTCCGTTGGATTTCCAAACACTGTATTTAAAGTGGAGTTCCACCCAGGAAAACCACATTTGGCCAAAAGTCTTAAATAAATAAAATTAAAAAAACGTGGGAAAAAAATTAATACTCACCCGAAATACCTGTTGCTATGCGGAAGTCCGTAATCTGCCTCTTCCACACCGCAGTGTCTTTTCTTCTGCTTCTTCTGCTTGTGAATGGGGCACGCTGCTTTCTGGGAACTGTGTGTGTTCTCAGAGAGCAGTGCGCCCATTCACAAGCCAGCGTAAGACTCACGCAGGCGCAGTAGGAAATGGGCAGTGAAGCCGTACGGCTTCACTGCCTGTTTCCCCTAGTGTGAATGGCGGCGCGGGACCTGGAGTGATCGTGGGACCGGAATCGGGGGGGGGGGGGCCATCAGCGCGGGCAAGTAGGACAGGTAAATGTCCTTATTAAAAGTCAGCAGCTACACTGTTAGTAGCTGCTGACTTTTAAAAAAAAAAAAAAAATGTGGCTGGAACATCCCTTTAAGCACATCAGCTCAGTTTTGTGTTGAGAATAACTGAGAAATCTAAAACTCTGGTGGGTGTAACAAGATTTGTCTTTTTTTTTGCCGATCCGAAAATTATCCGATCCGCGACTCCTGATCCGAGGATCGATCCGATCCGTGAGTTTTTTGATCCGTTGCACCCCTAACTCGGTGTAACATAATTATTCATATTTTACAAAAAAAAAATGGACTAACTTTACCATTTTTGTTGTTTTTTAATTCATGAAACCATTTTTTTCCAAAAAAAGGCGCTTGAAAAATTATTGCGCAAATACTGTACAAGCTAAAATATTGCAATGACCATAGTTTTATTCTCATGGGTGTCTGCTAAAAACATATAATGTTTGGGGGTTCTGCGTAATTTTCTAGCAAAAGAATGATGATTTGTACATGAAGGAGAGAAGTGATAGAATAGGCCCGGTATTGAAGTGGTTAAGGACGTGCAACCATATTTTAGTTTTACTTCCCTCCACCCAAAAGATTTCAGTTTGTTGTACAGTTTATAGGTCCCATTAAAAAAAGTGGAAGAAATTATTTATCTGTCATTTTTTTCACATCACATAAACCTGACATTTTAACAGGGGGTGTACACTTTATACCCACTGTATATTCTTTAGAAAGTGCACATACTGTTAGAGATTTTCTCTTCCTGTTCAGGACTGGAAGTGAAATCTGGGCATACAGCCAAGACAGCTAAACGGAGGAAAGGCACAAACCCCCACTCCACATAGGTAGAGACTTGCAGAGCTGTGCTGCGAATAGACCAGATCTCCGCTAATTTATAGCAAACACACACACACACAGTTATCATGATGAGAACAGAAGAACAGAGCAACAGAAACACAAGGGACTTTTGCTTTGGAGAGAGAAAACACTACAGATATATGTGCCTAGGTCAAATTTCAAGAATCAGGTTTACATCCACGTTTCACCTTAATGCGGGTAATGCATTCGAGATTTCTGTCCTCCTCACATCTCCAAAAAAAATAAAAAATCAGTAAAAATGTTTCTTCGGTAACAGCAGTAAGTAGCCAACAAGTTATTCACTATAGTCAAAGGTGGATAAAAAAAATATATATATATATTTTCCAGATTTTTTTTTTTTAAATTAAATATCTGTTTTTTTTTGTTTTGTTTTTTTATCCAAAAAAATAAAAATGAATCTTTTGGAGTAAAAAATATATTGAAGATACATTAATAGTTTTGTTTATTCAGCATGAAATGGAGCTTAGTTATGTAGCATGAGGCTGTATATTCTGCAATATTTACATTTTTGATAAACTCATTCAATGAATCCAAGCTCTGCAAGCTAAGAACATGCACTGCGCATTGATGCATTCCCTGAATTTCACAGGAACCATGAGATATAAAACAAAGTTCAGGAATATTCCTTTATCCCATTGTTTTGCAAATCTATGTACACTACAAACTGTATAATTGAATTAGTTCTGATATCACTATTTTACTAACCTGACAGCCCTTTCACACCTGTGGACCGTATGAAATACGGACACACATGTATCCCTATGGGATAGCGGCTGTCATTGGATGAAAATCCGCTGACACTCGATCTTATCAGTGTCCGCTATGCTCAGTTTCTGCAGATGCAGGAAAATACTATTTTTCCCATCGGTCTGCAGATCGGAAATCGGATAAACACAGACAGACTGTCTGTGTTTATCCGATCCCCCCATAGAGGAGAGCGGAGATCTGACAGGAAAGGTCCCTGCACAGTGTGCAGGGACCGCTCTGTCATCTGCCGGCTCAGTGGGGATCAACGGAGCGATCCCCGCTATTCAAGTGGATGATAAAAAGGTATGGATCCTCACCTCATGGGATCTGTACATGGGAGTGAAAGGGCCCTAAATAAAAAAAACTTAAAATTTTGTATGCAAATATTAAAAGATTCTTACTACCAGCAGGAATAAGGGCTTACATTTAAAAAGAGCACCTGTCATTTCAGATTCATCATGGCAGCACCTGTTAGTGAGCATCCACTCATCTGCCGCCACATGCCTCACTCACCTTGTTGTTTCACTGCCGCATCACCAGCCGTCCCAATGAAGTGAATGGGACTGTCGGTGAGTAAAAAGCGGATCAGAGGAGCGGCTGCTTCAGGACAGAGATGACAGTTGCTCCTCATAAATTAGGACTTAAATCAAGCCTTTTTACTAGCGATTTAAAAATCGACTTGATTTAAATCAAGTACACCCTGCTATAGTTACTAAGAGAAGAATTGCCCCTGCTACAGGTCAAACTAGTGCTACATCATTATGTTGCCAATCACTGCTACAAATCTTCTTTAGCGATCTGTAACTAAACCACAGAACTTTTTGCCAACATGGAATTCTGCACAAATGAAAAGCTGAGTAACAAACTGCTGAAAATATTAACGTGTTAGTGATTCCAGAAAAACAAAAACAAGGGAATTGCTTTAAAAAAGGACGTTAAATCGCTTGGCAAAAATTTCCCATCGCTAAGCTTGCTCCAAGGTCAGTGACCACTACAAAGCTGAAGCCAAAGAAACCCTATAGTCAAGAGAAGGAGGATTTATGAGTGAGATGTGCATTCGGACAAAAATTGATGAATTGCACAAAAAAGAAGTTCATTCATATAAATGCACATGGTACATAGCAGATATGACGAGCTGATGGGCATATAATAGACATGAAACAAAAATTCCATTATTGCACATGATGCCTAAAATCCAAAAAAACATATCATTATATAAACGCATAATTATTTAAAAAAAACTGCACTTAAAGATTGACTGGTTTCGTGGATGAAGTTCCACTTCTTCAGAAGCAAGTGCAAAGTGTGCATATATAAAAAAATATTTCAAAATTACTGCCCGCAGTTATACGCCCCCTCAACCCCTTTTGGTAAAGAAACTCCCAATAAGCGTATATTGATTTGTTTACCCAAGAGTTAGAGTCTACAAAATAGGGGATAGATTTGGGGACTTCATATATATGAAACTATGTGACGCTGATCCCAGCGCTCAATCTATAAAAAAAAATAGCACTCTAGCCGCTAATAATTAAACCATAAATAAAAAATTTAAAATTGCCCAAATTTGTAAATTAAAGCATTAACAGCACTTACTAAAATAATCTATAGATATTCTGTGCTATGCAATTTGATGCTATGGGGTGTATAATTCTCCCATGCATCAAAAGGACGAGTAACGGCAATAAACCTAATAATCCGTCAATATGCAAACAACAGCATGCAAAGAGTGGTGAAAAAAGCCCTTCCAATGAAAGATAAACATTCAAGCAGTTCATTTTATAACATTTTATTGTGCTTTAACTACTTAAGGACCGGACCAATATGCTGGTAAATGACCCAAGGGGTTTTTACAATTCGGCACTGCGTCGCTTTAACAGACAATTGCGCGGTCGTGCGACGTGGCTCCCAAACAAAATTTGCGTTATTTTCTTCCCACAAATAGAGCTTTCTTTTGATGGTATTTGATCGCCTCTGCGATTTTTATTTTTTGCGCTATATACAAAAATTAAGCGACATTTTTGAAAAAAACAACAATATTTTTTTACTTTTTGTTATAAGAAAAATCAAATAAACTAAATTTTAGTCAAACATTAAGGCCAAAATGTATTCAGCCACATTTCTTTAGTAAAAAAAAAAAAAAAAAAAAAAGCTAAAAAGAAAAATGATCGCTTAGTGACACTGGCAATAAGGAGTGAAAGGGTTAACTAGGGCAGTGATCAAGGGGTTAAAACTTTATATGGGGGGGAGGGTACGGGAGCTACCCTGAACCAAACACTAACTGCCTGTCACACTGACACTAAATGCAATGATCAGTACATATATGATCACTGCATTCAGTTACACTGCGACAGGGGGGTGGGGGGGTGATCGGGGGGGTTAATGTGCCTATGTATAAGGGTGTCAGTGTAGTGTTGTGCAGACTTACTGTTTACACAGGAGGAGAAAGTTACACACGGGGGAGCGCGCGGATTGGCTGGGAGCGATCCGGAGGGGCGGACAAAAACGAACAGCCGCCCCCTCGTCCTGATTCGCTTCTGAAGCCACGGGAACCGCCGCATGTACCGGGGGGGGATCCAATCTGACCCCCGACCCACGTCTAGGCAGGGGCGTACAGGTACGCCAATGTGCCTGTACGTGCCATTCTGCCGACGTATATGTACATGCGGTGGTCCGCAAGTGGTTAAATCCAAACAGTTCTTGTGTCATATTTTCAGCCTCTACACAGTCACTGATGCACCTCGTGAACACCCCTTTGTGAAGCTACTCACCAGAGGCAAATATGCATAGAGCCTGTAAATGCCTCTCAAAGTAAACCCTGCGATTTCTTTCTGGATATGCAGCGACCCTTTGTCAGGAAAAATTAAATGTGGCAGTAATAGCATTTAAATATACAAGGGGATGCTCGCGATAGTGTAAAACTGTGGTATGCTTACAAGAATGTATCTGTTAAAACAACGTGTCTAATACAGCTCTGCATCAAGCTCACCACCGTTGGGAGTTCGGAGGAGCCGCCTGCCGCAATGAGTCCTGGGAGGAAGCCGATTGCGATTGACAGGCGAGTCACGTGGTCATGCATTTCGTCATTCCATTTTCAGAGGGTGTGGCCGTGCAACAGGACTCATCCCTTAAATACGCCAGGAGGGCGGGCAGTGTCTCTGCGTAAGTCATTGTGAGCGTCACTGTTGCCAGCAACGATCACTTGTAAGCATTACATCTCATTTTACCCTTGGTGACTCCGTCATTCAATTGTTTAGAATTGCCTGGACACTCTCCTGTGTATCCTTGTATCAGGCCAACATATCTGTGACCTATACCTAATTGATAGCAAAAATATAACAACATTTAGACATTTAGCATATACACTGTAGAGCAGGGATCTTCAAGCTACGGCCCTCCAGCTGTTGTGGAACTACACATCCCATGAGGCATTGCAAGACTGACATTCACTGACATGACTAGGCATGATGGGAATTGTAGTTCCTGAACAACTGGAGGGCCATAGTTTGAGGACCCATGCTGTAGAGTGAATGAGTAAAAGTACTTTTGCTATCCATTCTAAACAATTGAATGACAGAGTCACTAAGGGTGAATGAGATGTAATGCTTACAAGTGATCGTTAGCATGGCGTCTGACAGTGGGCATTGCTGGCAACAGTGACCTTCATGTTGACTTAGGTGCAGACACTGCCCGCCCTCCTGGCGTATTTAAAGGATGAGTCCTGTTGCACGGCCACACCCTCTGAAAATGGAATGACGAAATGCATGACCACGTGACTCACCTGTCAATCGCAGTTGGCTTCCTCCCAGGACTCATTGCGGCAGGCGGCTCCTCCGAACTCCCAACGGTGGTGAGCTTGATGCAGAGCTGTATTAGGCTGGGTTCACACTACGATTTTCCCGTCCGTCAGCCGCATACGATTTCAGTTTTGAAAATGTACGGGCCCGTACGGGAAAACGCATACATAGACAATGCATTGCAAATCGTATGCACTCAGATGCATCCGGGTGCGTACGATTTGCTGGCAAAACATTTTTTAACAGTACACAAAACCGTGTTCGACCACGGTTTTGAGTCAGTTTTTGAAACCGTATGGCAAACGCATACGTTTTTTTTTAACATTAAAGTCAATGGAAAACGCACATATGTGCGGTTCCATACGTATAAACCGTATGCGTTTTTCGTCTGCGCATGCGCATTTTCAAAACAAGAAAATCTTTTTTTATTAAATGACACTAATTCCAAAAACGTATGCGTTTTTTTAATCAAAACCGGATGGAACCGTACGCACTTTTTGAAACTGTATACGTTTTATAAACGCATACGTTTAAGTACGGTTCAATCCGTTTCAGCCGCATACGTTTTTTCATATAAATCGTATGCGGCTGACAGATGGGAAAATCGTAGTGTGAACCCAGCCTTAGACACGTTGTTTTAACCGATACATTCTTGTAAGCATACCACAGTTTTACACTGTCTGTTAAAACAACGTGTCTAATACAGCTCAGTGGAATGTTAAGTCTAAACATTGTATCAATTTGTCTTTCACATCGAGGGAATAGACTTCTGTATGTAAATTAAACTTTAACCACTTAAAAGCGGAGGTTCCGCAGATTTTTTTTTTTTTTAAAGCCAGCAGCTACAGATACTGCAGCTGCTGACACTTACCTGTCCACCCTGCCCCTCCGCCCCTCGATGATATCAGACAAGGCTGAGCAATCGCTCGGTCCTCTGTTGCTTCCGCCGCCATACTGGGTAAGGGAATCGGGAAACTGCCCGGTTCCCTACTGCACGCCGTCACTGGTCCCTGCTCTCTGCTGGGAACAGTGTTTCCCAGAAGACTGTCTGGGGGGGGGGTGACGTACGGGGGCAGAACCAGAAAGTGGTGCAAATATCTGCACCTCCCCCCTTAAAGGTGCCAAATGTAACACCAGAGTGGGGGGAGGGTTCCAAAAAGTGGAAGTTCACTTTTTGTGTGAACCTCCGCTTTAAAACACCTTTTTTTTTTGCTAGAAAATTACTTAGAACACCCAAACACATTTATTTATATATATATATTAATTAAAGAGCATAGAGAATACAATGGTGGTTGTTGCAATATTTTATGTCACATCGTATTTGCGTAGCAATCTCTTAAATGCAATTTTTGGGCAAAAAAAATTACTAATGCATGAGAGAGAGAAAAAAAAAAAAAAAGGAGGGGGTGTTATTGGATCTTCTAATTAAAACAGTTATACACTATGGAGAGCATCCCCTTGTATCTTTACATGATATTACTGCCACATTTAAAGAGGAGTTCCACCCTAAATTTTTACTTTTTTTTAATCCACTCCCCTCCCCCTTACATGCCACATTTGGCATGTAATTTTTTTGGGGGGGGGAGTGGGGGCTTCAGTCGGAGTGGGACTTCCTGTCTCACTTCCTGCTTCCACCGAGGGGCTGGTTAGGCGATTAAGCCTTAATCGCCTACACCAGCCCCTCCCTGTAGGCGATCACATGGGACACTGACATGTCCCATGCGATCGCCTCGCCAATCAGCGGCGAGCCGCGCCGCACGCGCATGCGCAGTGTGGCTCGCGCATGCGCAGTGGGTGCCCGGCCGTGAAGCCGAAGGCTGTCACTGCTGGGTGCCCACAGTCGGGATGGAGACGCCGGCTGGGGAGGGGGGGGGAGCGGAGCCCCAGTCGGCGCGTCGCTGGAACGCAGGAGCAGGTAAGTGAGTGTTTATTAAAAGCCAGCAGCTACACATTTGTAGCTGCTGACTTTTAATAAACACAATTTTGGGCTGAAACACCCCTTTAACCTTTCCTGACAAAGTATCACTGCATATCCAGAGAAGAATCACAGGGTTTACTTTGAGAGGCATTTACAGGCTCTATGCATACTTACCTCTGGTAAGTAGACTCACAAAGGGGCGTTCACGAGGTGGATTGGTGACTGTGTAGAAGCCAAATTGATTGCATGAAGTTTAATCTTTCATTAGAAGTGTGTTTTTGCACCACTCTTTGCATGCTGTTTGTATATTGATTATTTGGTTGATTGCTGTTACTCACGTCCTTTTGATGCATGGGAGAAGTATACACCCCATAGCATCAAATTGCATAGCACGGAATATCTATATTTTAGAGTAAGCTCTGTTAATGCTTTAATTTTAAATTTGGATAGATGGATAATAAATATATCTTTCACATATACAGTCCAGAAAATAAGTATTTGAACAACCTGCTATTTTGCAAGTTCTCCCACTTGGAAATCATGGAGGGGACTGAAATTGTCATCGTAGGTGCATGTCCACTGTGAGAGACATAATCAAAAAGAAAAATTCCAGAAATCACAATTTATG